>JACBKR010003180.1:0-60274 GCA_014218235.1 Colocasia esculenta
ATAGAAAGTCTGAAATAACCCTCACTATTTAAAAAAAAAAACTCTCAACAAAAATATTTGTATATCTACCCCTTCCTCCCCCTCTCTTGCTGACACCACAAATTCTTTCTATGCTAGAGCACGTCGAAGGGGCAAGCCACTGGGAGCGGCACAAGGGATCCTCTAAGAAGGTATACATTGTGTACGGAAGCTCACATCCGTGTGTCTCGCCGCCTAAGATGGACATAGCGCCTTGAAGACAGCGTCTCCATCATTGATTTGGCTGAGGAGGAAGAGGACAATGAAGTCGATGAAGCAAAAGTCGTTGATTGAGTGGAGACGTGTAGGGTTGCCAACAGGTCCGAGTCAAAAATGAAAATGGCACTTTCCACATCATTTCTAATAAGAAAATAAAAAACGGAACGAAAACAGAAAGAAATCAAAAACATTTACGATGATCAGATAATGGATGGTGTAGCATTAGAGTAGTGGCAAAAGAGATATTTTTGATAATAATAAGTATAATAAATATTAAGAGTGAGACAAATTATTATTTATATTTACAAATAAGGAGAAGTCAAAAACTTAGTCTATACTTTCTCAATATTAAGAATTAGATTTTAAGAATATAAATTTTTATAAATAGAACAAATTTATATATTATCAAAAAAACAAAAAAATGGATGCGAAAATGATTTTTTCCGCATCCACTAAAAAAATCGAAAACGAGTTAAAAAGTTGGGGAATGGATATCTATTAATAGCCTGACTATGTTTGGTATTTGGATAGATTGATAATAGAGTGAAGTTATCTTCAAAACTTTAAAATTATTCTTAAAAATTTTAGGATAACATCACTCTATCCCCACTCTATCCAAATACCAAACATATTAGAGACTTGGGGGCGGCATCCTCCCACGGGCGCTTCACACTCTAGGAAGCCGTCTGAAGCCTCATGCGCTGGTGCTCACAGTGCCCCATGGTCTATTGGACGTAGTGCGTGAAGGGCAGGAACTTCTTGTTCGTGTAGTCTCAGTAGAGCTCGCTGAGGCACTCAACCATGGCTCCCACATCATAGATGTCAACCAGGGGCTCCAGCTCTAAGATGCGCATGTGGAGAAGGCCATGGTCCACCACCAATGGTGAGGGGCGGCCATGTATCTGCCAACCGCAACCCATCTGCCTTCTCTTCCCAATAACACAGCAATGTAGTCCCAACCCCCAGAGAGTTGGCTCTCGCACTTAGGAGAGGGGGTTCTAGTCTGGGATGGGCCTTGTGTACTTTTGATAGGAGGGGGCAGCACCAAGATGGCAAGGCACTACGCGGGGGCGATTCGAGTGGCGGCAGAAGAGATGAGGAATGAGAACAAGTATGATGCTGGTGCAGAAGGCGGTGCAGCGCCGTCCGCAGCACCACCGCCATCTGCAGAGCCAGCTTCATGGCTATCGAGTCAAAATCTGGCTGCGAGATGTTCCTCACTTTGTGTGTGTGTGTGAGTGAGAGAGAAGAGAGATACACGGGAGGTAAAGGCGAACACTCTTCTTTTCGCGTGCTTTTGGGGGTATTTTTGGCTTTTTAGGTGACAAACCGCTTGTCGTGCATATCTGGGACATCTTCCCATTTCGTTACCCACCGTGGTACGTTGATTAACGTTATCACAGATCTAACCGATCTATTTTTATTTTTTTTATAGGATATGTAATTTGAAAAGATTTTTTTGATAATTAGCAGAAGCAAAAATAATTGAATTCTTATAGGGTGCGGAAACGGAAACGGAAACACCTAATTCCTCATCTGCACTTTTTTTCCATTTTTGATAATTTTTATATATATATTATATATATTTTTATAAAAAAACTCTACAACCTCATAGCTTTATAAGGTGTTTGGGAATTTTTTTTTTCAAAAAACTTTTTCCATCTAAAAAATTATGTTGCTTTGATTTTTAGCTCAATTTTTAAATTGAGAAAATTTGATATCATTAGTTGGTAGAAGTTTCACAAATTTTAAAATTGTGTAAACTTATTTGGTAGACACTTTCTTATTATTTTTAAAATTATTAAAGTGATGAGAGGGAGAGGTTGGAGAGAGAGAGAGAGAGAGAGGAAAGAGATGAGAGGTTGAAGAGAGAGAAGGGGGGAGAGAGAGGAGAGGAGGAGGAGGAGGAGAGAAGAAAGAGGGAAAGATGCCCCTACTCTCTCAAATTAAAAAGTAGAGACTTGTTTTTTTAAGAAAGAGTTTCTTATGGGATATGATTCCTCCCTAAAATTTAAGTAACTACCAAACATGAAAAGTGTGGTTATATAATCTAATTATAATGTCCATGATGGAGAAGGTATGGTTAGGGGTGTCCACTATTAGTTCAAATTGAAAATCAAATAGAATCGATCGGTTCGGTTCGGTTGATTCGGTTTAAAAATAATAATAATAATCAGTTTGATTCCAACCAATTGAAAAATTAAAACCAGTTTGGATTGATTTCCAAGATTTGTAAATCGAACCAAACTGATTAACTAAATTACAATAATAGGTCTTTAATTTATGTATATATATATATCAAGTTTGTTGAATATATATATATATGTAAAAATATGTATTATGGAAGGTAATATGCTCATTAGTATTTAATGTTTTATTTTAGATTTGATTTAATATGATATATTAGAGAAAGATGTGGTTAAAATCTTATTTGAGATTAATGGACTTTAAAAGCCCATTTATTCTCAGGTTAATCAAACCAAACTGAACCAAAGCCAATTATTTCGGTATGTTTTCAACAGACTATGGTTTTGTTTGGTTTGTTTGGGCTGGCTCTAGATTGATTTGGTTTGGTTTATAAAAATCTTCTCTAAACCAAATCAAATTAAACCAAACTATGAACACCCCTAAATATGGTAGAATATATTATTAAATTTATATTTGAAGCTATTCATAAATAATTAGTGTCTTATATTTATAAATTTATTTTAATTATATATTGTTGATCGGATGGAGCTTTAGATGTCCTAGAGGGGGGTGAATAGGACTTCTTACACTTTAATTTTTTATTCTAAAATAGAAACACTAGATAGTATGTTAGTACTTATGTAGTGTGTGTGAAACAAGTGAAAGCTTGGCGGAATCAATCACACAAATTGCACAGTGATTTATCTTGGTTTGGCCCTTCGAAATGGAAGTCTTACATTCAGTCCCCAAGAACCCCTTGGGATTTCTACTAACTACCAAGAACACTTGACCTTCTCTCAACCTGAGAGTATACATCCACTTGCTCCCAAGCAAGTCTTCCCTTCACAGAGGAGTACTACAGGGACAAACCCCCTGCTGGTTTCTTACATAGAATAAACACAATGTGTCTGCTCTGAAGCATGAGCAAACACAAAAGATCATAAAGATATTACAAATGGAATTGAAAGCTCTAACTCTTTCTGACTGAAAGAGGGTGGACTAAAAAAAAAAAAAAAAACCACAGTAGCAAAAAGCCACCCAAAGAGAAAGACTTCTGAATGTAAGAGAGTTTGGAAGACGAGGCTTGAAGTAGGCTCTCTTTAGATCTTGAGCTCTTTTTCTCTTTTCTTGTTGAGTGTTGAATGTGGTCGTTTGAATTTGAACGTTGGGTCTTAAGACTTGAGATAGCTGAGATGTGATCATCAGAAAGCAAGTCTTCTGTCTTTTGAGTCTCAACGGCTTCAGGCTATGCTAATAGCTGCATGGCTCTTCTTCAGATATCTTTTTCTAAATTTCTGCAAACACCATACCAAGTCTTTTCCTTTTTCCCAGGGTTAGTTTTGAGAGATATAAAATATGTAAGAAGGTAAGGGATAGGTAGTTGCTTAACAGATATCTATTAGTTCTAGACAGACAGTCTGCCCTTTGAATAGTACAGGGTTAGGTGAGCATTAAGAGGAATGGACACCTGCTTGGCGCACAGTATAGCTGCAAAGGGAACTTTTTCTGAAAATCTGAAAACTAGATATTTTGATGTATGCAACATATGTCTTTGAGAGACATATAGCATTCTAAAAGATAAACTATGAAACTGATATTTAGAAATGACATGAAGCATCAAACAGAAGAATAGAGAAGTACAAAGCTTATTTAACTATTAGTATTCAGATAACATATAGAAAGTAACATAGTGCACATCATGTGTTCATTTAGTTCGTTGAATAGTTCATAAGAATTAAAACATTAATCGTACTAAGAATACATTAACATTTCTGCAAAAATAATAACAGATACTTAAAAAAAAAACATCTAAGTATAGATGATCAAGGAAGTTGATGATATACTTCAACTTTCAAAGAGTCGGAGTGCTACAATAGTCCAACAATATCATACTTCGAATTTTGATGAGTCGGAGTACTTCTAGTAAACTGTACAAAAGACTTCGACTGTATCAAAGTCAGAGTGAGAAACAATTGATATAAACAGAAATAATTGATACATACAATCGATATGAAAGAGATAATCGATACAGACAATCAATATTTGAGATAATCGATGTTCCAAGGTAATCGATATGAAAGATAATCGATGTATATGAAGCAATCTGTGAAACTTTGACTATAGACTTCGACTGTAGAGAAGTCAGAGTAGATCAACATCAATCGATATATGTACATCAGCAATCGATAGAAACAATTGATATCAGACTTCGACTTATCCAGAGTCGGAGTGAGTCTTTGGTTTGTTCAACAATTGGTATCCGACTTCGACTGTTTGAGAGTCGTGTAGCAACTTGGATTTTTCGGAAAATAAAAATTTAATAAAATAAAAATAAAAGCAATTAGAAAATCAAATAAAAGAGAATTAAATAAAACCCATTAATTTAAAAGAATTAATGAGCTTTATTAAATAGACCCATTGGAAATTTATGTGCCAAAATAAGGATTTTAAAAGGGGATTATTCGTAACTTAATTATTACTTAAATAGAAAAGATGTATTTAATGTATTAAATAAGAAGTTTGGTTGGATTTGGATTCCTAAACCTACCCTAGTAGGTTGCCACAAATTTGGGTCTCAACCTAACTCAAATTGGAGTTGGCATGCTTAGAAAGAGGAGAGAAATAGAAATCTCGAAATTAATGGAAGTTAGAGTTCTATTAGGAAATAGAATTAATAGCTCGTTGCCAAGGGTTTTGGACCAGGAGGAGAAGCCAAGGAAGAGGACAATTTGTGGGGAGAAGAACTTCTCAAAGATCTCAATCTCGTTCTTTAAGTTCTAGCCCTAGAAGAAAACGATCAAGGTAGGCATTCTCACGAGCAAAACTAAATCAATTTCGTTTGTAGGTTGATCTAACCTCAAGATTCAAAGCCCTCTTGTCTCATATTTTTCCATCGAGCCTATATTTTCTTCTTGATTTTCATGTTCTGCAACTAGCATGAGCCCGACCCTTCATCTTAAATCTTGTTCTCCTTGTATACTCAACCCCATGCCACGAGATTTTTACTGATGGAACTGATGCATGTTAGGCATCTTTTGCCCCTAAAAGCCCTAATTTTCATCCACCTACATTTTGAATTATTTTTTTACCCTAACTGTGTACTATTCCATGTTCTTTGTGAAGTATCATGATTAAACCATGCTGAAACCATGTTGTTTTCAAATTCCTATATACTGTAAGTAACCATATATGTCTAGATCAATTTTCAACTAGTTTCATGATTTTTCATCAACTGTACTATTAGTTATGATTTTATGAACAACCCTATGTCAAAAGATAGGAAGTTGGCCCGCAATCCAAGCTCTGCCCTTTCCATGTCGGACTCAGGCGCAGGGCCTGAGAACACGACGGCCCGATAGGCCGTGTTCTCAGGGTCATCGTGACAGTGCCCTCCGTCACGATCTGATCGTGACAGAGCCTGTCATCGCGATCTGCCTCCCGATCTGACGAGCCGTCGCGACCCTCAAGCGACCTCGTCGCGATCTGCTTGCCCGAACTGACAAGGCCGTCGCGTTCTATACAAGACCCCGTCGCGATCTCTTTTGACCCTGTCGCGACCCTTACAAGGGTCCATCGCGATCTCAGCTTTTTGCATAAAAACCCACATTTTTGCAAGTTTTATTGTTATACAGTCACCCCTATCCTATTAACTGTCTTGTACACAGAAACACGAAGTTGTAATTATTGAATATATTTTAATTAATTCAAGTTAATCACATGATCTATCTTTCCATGATTTTCTCAACACTTGCACACACTTTGAACCATCCAAATATGGCCTAACTTGGCATGTGAATATATCATAATACATCTAGTAATTTATGTAATTAAATTGCCCTACTTTAAATAAGACTTGTTTTTGTTTCTCGCGTTGTTTTGGGAATACCGTTATCAATGCTCCACTGTTCTAGAATTCCTCTAGATCGTCGAGCACTTGTTTCTATATACACACTCTACTTGACTTGGACGAACTCTCTGTCGGATACTCCTTCTGCCGAACTAGTGAATCCTTGTTCAAGGCCTCCGTAAGTCTCCTCTGTCCATGGATTCCCACATGGTCGATGAGCTGGTTGTACCCTAACACCTATGATACCCTTTAGGATCAACATGATCCAAACGACTATTAGAAGTTCACTCTTATCTTGAATCACGCCAGACCTCTGGACCTGTGCTTAACATGGCCAGTGGAAGGGCCGTGAGTTCCACGTGACTGCCAACACCAAGTGCGAGTGTTGTGCAACTGCTACTATCGCTCGTTACTCGATGTTCATGTGCAATGTCCACTAGTTCTCATCTATACTCTACTCGCTCGTCTATTCATGTTCACTCTACTATCTCGTCTATTCATCTAGTGCTCTCATCTATTTCTTGGTACTCTATATTGGCCATTGACTAATTATCTAAAGATAAACAATATAACTAATGCCTGGCAATATAAAAGGGCCCGATCTGGCCCTAGGATGTGCGCCCAAAAGTGCTAGTGCCAATGGGAGTTAAATGATCAGAGTGTTTGGCTTACACTCGAGTGCTATCTATCTCGACTATCTAAATGACAATCAAAAGTGCTATATTCTCTCGTTGTTTGTTGACAACAAAGTGCTATGCTATACTCGTTGTGCTATTACTATACTCGGTGCTATTTGTGCTATGGCCATGCTGCTATTTTGTACTATACTCGACACTTGTTTTATACTTGGAAGTTGTGCTATTTCGTTCACGCACTATCCTGCTATCTTTCACTTGACTCTCTCGCTCTATCATTAGTTAGTCTACCTTCAATGCATTAATTATTTAAAGCCTGCTTGACTGTTGAGATTTATGTCCTACTGGACGTTATCGCTCACCCTGCGTTATTTGTCGTTGTGTTCTCAGGTAAGACCGAAGATGAACCATACACTCAAGAGGACGGGAATGACCAAGAGTGATGTTATGAGACCCTAGTGTCTTAGTACTATGTTAGAGTATAATAGTTATGTTAGAAGCTTGAGTTTTGTCTTTTTCTTATTTCAATGTAATTGTGCCCTATAGAATGGCTCTGATATTAGTGGTTGTAACTAGACATTGGAAAGTTATTAATGAGAAGAATTTTCTTTCGCATTATTCATTGTGCAATGGTTTGATGTCTAGTACCTGCTCTATACCCATTTATTTGCAACTGCCTCGCGTTCTGATATTCCGCGTTGGGGCATGACAGTCGGACTGGGGCCATTGCACTTCGACTTTTTGAGAGTTAGAGTAACATCAGTTGTTCAACAATCGATAGCCCAATTTGATTTCTCAGGAGTCGTAGTGGTACCAGTTTGTTCAGCAATCGGTACAACACTTCGACTTCTTGGGAGTCAAAGTCAGTATGATATGTATGTATACATGTGTACTTAGAAAATTTCTTAATGAAAGCTGACAGTGTGTCGACACTTAGGCTTAGTGTGTTGACACCAATAGACTGTAAGGATTATATGATATAATACATGTATGCCTTTACTTTAACACATTAATTTTCATAGAAAATAAAGGGTGGTATAATTAAACAAATTTGTTTAGGAGATTATTAAAAGATTTTGTCATAATAAAAAACAATGATCAAGCATTTGTGAGAAATAAATGCACAACAATTCTTTCAAACATTAATGAACCATTTGTAAAAGATAACTGTTAACAATTCTCCCCCTTTTTATTATGACAAAAAAATCTTTTATATGGACAGTATAACAAATTTTAATCAATCATTTCATTTTGTTTGTTGTTCTCCAATATGTTCTATATATCTTTTGTCTTTCCCCCTTTGTGGCATTAACAGAAAGGAAATAAGACATTGAAAGAGGAAGAGAGACAGAAATGAGGAAGAACATGTATATATTAAGAACTGAGAAACATTTGTACAAACCTCAAGAAGATTGAGGGAGATAGAGAGAAGGTGGGACTTGATTAAAGAAGGGTTGAAGAAGATCCCATAGCTTCTTCTCATTTTTAGGGAATACGTGGGAAAATATAGAACTATCTATATCATAAGAGGATCCTACAGAAGGGATTTTCCTATAGGACATAAGGTGACGGCAATGATACCAAGAAATCTTCCTATGAAGGGCATCACCATGCAGAGTTTGCCTAAGAGGGATAAATTTCCTATTAGAAGCTTTATGCAAAAATTCATGAACTGTGATATTCCACTGAAGACCTTGAGATTGGGCTGCAGCCTTTGCCTTGTAATAGATGTTGTATCTCTCTATCCATTTCAGAGAGACAGACTTCCAAATGGTATCATAACCTTTAGTCAAATAGGCAGAGAGAGATAATTTCTGCTTTCTGCATTCTTTGGCTTCTTCAGGATAACACATTGTGCACTGCTCTTCTGTCAGTTTCTCAGACTCGACAAAACTGTGCTCGAAATCTTTGAGATAGGTGGAAGTATTTGGGGCATCATTAGGGCAAACCTATGAAAGGAGAGCTTAATGTTGTACTTGATTTTGAACCTAACAGCTATCCTGATGTGCCTATTGAAGACTACTTTAGCAAAAGTTTTTCTGGATGAAACTACACTAATTAGGTTGTGGTATAGTCCTCAGGGCAATCCAATAGTCATAGAAGGAGTGATAGTTCTTTGCCCTTGGAGTAACATAGCCCACTGACCCCTACTGACTTCAGCTAGATTTAACCTAAATATTTCTTCATTGAACTACTTCATCTGCTGAAACTAGTTTGCTGCTCTTTTATTCAGTTCCCGAAGAGATCAAAAAAATCTAAGATTCAAATGAGAGGAGAGATTTAATAGACCACTACTCCTGTCTTTAGCTTGCCTAAACTTTGCTACTTCTCCAATATAGTTTGACATGAAATCCACCTCTGTCAGACTATGACACTTCTGAGTGATGAGATTTAAAGCATCGAGAGGAACTTCCAGGGTTTTGATCAAGAGAGGAAGCCATTTTTGAATTTGTAGCCTGGCAGCCCATGGATTTAAAGAAAGACTTTGATTTGAAAAAATTCTTGGAAAAGAGAAAAATTGCGCTCATAATGATAAATAAAGGCATACCAAAAAGGAGGAAATGATTGGTTAGGTTTATTTTTCCTTTTCTGCCCAACTTGAGATGGAAGTGCCACACTAGGCACAATCTGAGCAAGAGGGTGAGTAGGAAGAGCAGAAGAAGGAGTAGATGATCTTGAAAGGGATGAGAAGAAAAGAGGAGGTAAGGTGTGAAGAACTGGAGTGTTTACAGGTGTAGGAGTGTAGGTATACATTGTAGGAGATGAGGCAAAAGAAGTGAGTGGTGGAGAAGGAGGTTGTTCCTCTGGCTGGGAAGAAGATGGAGGAGGAGGATCAAAGGAAACTGGAAGTAAGGATTAAGGTTCAGAGGAAGGAAAGACTACAGAACTGGATTTTACAAGCTTCCTCCTGACTCTTCTCTTGAAAGTCTGAACCCTGGGCTGATCCTCTATTGCCTAGGAGGACAGCTCTACTGGCTGCGCTTCTGGTTCAACCATTTTCTATTCTAACTACTCAAAAGGCTACGCTGGATGTGACTCCTACTGCTGCTGTTGTTGCTGTTCAATAGGTTGATCTGGCTGCTTCTCTATCTCCACAGCTGACTGATCTAGCTGTTGTTCTAGATGTGGCTCAGACTAATTGGGCTACTGCTCTTCTAGTTGAGGTGCTGAGGTAGGTGTTGGAGAGCTGCCCTCTCCCTGCTGGCAAACCAACTGAAGGAGCGGATCCTTCATCTGCTGAACCTCTTTTGACAGAAGATCAAAGTTCACATCAATTGGTGTATTTGCATCTGGAGTACACCAAGCATTTATTATTGCTTAAGGACCACATTGAGTACATCATCAATGGTCCTGCTAGTCTCCCCCTGAGACCTTGGCTGGGTCTCAACTGGAGGTGGGGAGACATGGTGGACATCTTCTTCTATAGTAGGCTCAAAATGTGTAGGGATAGGAGCTTCTTCCTCATGAGCTACTGCTTTACCCTTGAGATCTCTAAGTACTTGATTAATGGTTTCTTCAGTGAGATCTTGCTCAAGGGAAGTTCTTGCTTGTTCTTCTTCTGTGGGTCTAGTTGCTCCTACTTGAGCTAGTTCTTGTGCTATTGTTTCTTCTCTTACTGCTTCTCTTCTAGCTATTGGAGGCTGAACTGGGTGAACAGAGAAGGAGCTCTGTACCTCATCAGGAAATATATCATGAGTATAGTTGGGTATAGAATCCTTAGTCCAAAACTTCTGAGCTTTATCCTCTAAAATGTAATGACTTCTGCGAAGGGTGGATAGCCCAATCTTCTATTTGACTGACACAGAAATTTCATCAGACAAATCCACTTCATATCTTCTGAAAATAAATGTGAGCAGAGGTTCATAAGGAAGAGATTCTTGTAGGTACTTGGACCCTACCATCCTCTCTAGAACAATAGAGGCAAGATTGACTTAATGCCTCTGAATAGCCCAAAAAAGTAAGTTGTCATCCCTAGCTGTAATGGGCGAATGAGTCCCAGCCCTAGGAGTGATAATGATGGTGATGATGGCATGGAGGAGCCTCTTCTCTATAGAGAGCTCATTGATAAGAAGCCCCCTTTTTGAAGCGGCTCCAAGGCTACCAATAATCCCTAATTTTTATTTCTCCACAAACACAGCCTCACTGATCTTGTGTCTGGAGTTAGGGCAATCCAAAAGTTCTACCAGCAAATCTTCAATGATAAAAATCTAAGTACCTTTGACATAGCCTTGTAGAGACCCATCTGCTGAGACTTGAAGGGTCATAAAAAATGCCTTCACTGCATCCTCATAAGTTATCTTGTAGATCTGGCATAGCCTTGTCCAACCCATCACATCTAGGGTTTCTGCTACTGAACTGAGTAGGCCCGTTAACTATGAGAAATTTACTATCTTCCCTGGGCAGATCGAAGCTTTGGCAGAGTTGAGTCTCTAGAACTGCTCTTGGGTGAAGAAGGAGTTGTCCAGAGCCCTAGAGGAGGCAATCTGGACCAAAACAAGGGAAGAAACTAAGGCTGATTGCAAAGGAGATGTGAAATGAGTCCAAAGGTATCAAAGATCCTACCTTTCTTCAGAAAATTTGAAGAAATTGACAGATGCTTAGCAAGGGTTCCGTTGGGTTGAAGAACGGATGCGGGAACCAGGAAGAAGACAGAGGAGTTGGAGATGTTTCAAATGGAGTGATTTGGAAAGAGAGGAGGAAAGGTCTATATAAAGAAAGGAGATTTATGACAGACCATAGAAAAGGAGATGAACGACTGAGATTAAATGAATAATCAATTATTAACTTTCCCCCCAATATATAACAATTTTTTTAAAAAAATTAACAGTAACTCTGACTACCTAAAATTCAACTTCGGAAACTCCGACTTCCTAAACTCTGACTTTAGAGAAGTCGAATGTTCAGGACTTGGAAAAAGTTGACAGATAGATCAAACAATGTAAAGAATTTTAAGCATTTAATCAGGATTACACATACCTATTTCTCTTCTAATTGAAGTAAACCTATTTTCAGGGAGTGGTTTAGTAAAAATATCTACTAATTGATTATCCATAGTAACAAAATCAAGCAAGATATCACCATTGCTTACATGGTCTCTGATGAAATGACGCATGACTTCAATGTGCTTGGTTCTTGACTGCTGGATTGGATTTTTGGTCAGATTGATTGCGCTTGTGTTATCACACAGTATTGGAATTTCATGCAATTTGTGGCCATAGTCTTCCAGTTGATGTTTGATCCACAGCAGTTGAGTGCAGCAACTTCTAACTGCAATATATTCTGCTTCTGTTGTGGATAATGCTACTGAATTTTATTTTCTGGAAGACCAAAAAATTAAGCATCCTGCAAGAAATTAACAAGTACCACATGTGCTTTTTCTGTCTATTTTGCATCCAGCATGGTCAGCATCACTATATCCAAGCAACTTAAATTCAAAACATCTGGGATACCATAAATCCAATTTACTTATATTTATAAGACATCTAAAAATCTTTTAACAGCATTAATATGAGATTCTCTAGGATCAGCCTAAAATCTGATACACAAACATACACTGAACATTATGTATGATCTACTAGCAATAAGATAGAGTAATGACCCAATCATACCTCTATAGATCTTTTGATCTACTTTCTTGCTAATTAGATCACTATCTATTTTTATTCTGAGCTTATGGAAGTTCCTAAAGGTTTACACTTGTCAAAACCATATTTAGAAAGCAAATCTGAAATATACTTGCTTTGAAAAATGTGAGTACCTTCCTTGGTCTGCTTGATTTGCAAGCCAAGAAAGTAATTAAGGTCACCCATCATGCTCATTTCAAACTCACTTTGCATAAGGTTTTCAAAGAATTTGCAAAGTGATTCATTAGTAGAACCAAAGATAATATCATCAACATATATTTAAACAATTAGGATCCCTTAAGAAAAGTTTCTTAATAAATAGAGTACTATCTACTTTACCTCTTGAAAAACCATGTGATAGAAGATAAGCACTCAGTCTTTAATACTAGGCTCTTAGAGCTTGTTTCAGACTATATTATGTCTTCTTTAATCAGAAAACATGATTTGGATATTTAATATCTTCAAAACCAAGTGGTTGCTCAACATAAACTTCTTCTTTTATGAATTGTTCAGAAAAGCACTTTTAACATCCATTTGATACAAATTGATATTAAGAGAACATGCATATGCTAATAAAATTCTGATTGCCTCTAATCTAGCAACTGGAACATATTTTCATCGAAATGAATGCATTCCTCTTGGAAATATCCTTGTGCTACCAATCTAGCCTTGTTCCTTGTGATTACTCTTGATACATCCATTTTGTTTCTAAAGACCCATCTAGTCCCAATAACTGGATGGTCAGAAGGTCTAGGTATAAGAGTCCAGATTTGGCTGCGTTGGAACTGGTTAAGTTCTTCTTGCATAGTAGGATCCAGGATTCATCTACCAGTGCATCATTGATTGTCCTAGGCTCAATCTGAGAAATAAATGCGGTGTAATCACAGTACCTCTTGTTCTTACCCTATCATGTGGATCATCTATGATATTTTCTCTTAGATGATCTCTGTGATATCTCAGTTCTCTTGGAAGTTCTTCATGTGCTTCTTCTTATTATTGCAGTTCTTCAAGTAGAGGATCCTCCTTGTCTTCACATTTTTCTTCAAGAGAAGCTTGTTCCAGATCTCTGCACAACTCTTCAACAACTTCTTCTATTTTCTTAATAGAAGGGTTAGTTTCATCAAATAAGACATGAACTGTTTGTTCAATGGTTAAAGTTTTTCTTTTGAACACCCTATATCCTCTAGGTTTTGAGATGTATCCTAGTAGAAATCCTTCATCACTTTTAGCATCTAATTTTCCTATATATTTTTACCATTATTTAAAATGAAACACTTAGAACTAAAAGTCGAAGGTGATTGATGTTTGGCTTCTTATCCTTGTACAACTTATAAGGTGTCTTCTTTAAAACTGGTCTGATCATGCACCTGTTGATGATAGAGCAGGTTGTGTTAACTGCTTTTGCCCAGAAGTATCTTGGTAGATCGTATTCAGCAAGCATTGTTCTGGCCATGTCCAGTAGTGTCCTATTCTTCCTTTCTGCAACTCAATTCTGCTAAGGTGTTCTAGGTGCAGAGAAATTGTATTCTATGCCATTTTCTTCACAGAATCTGACAAACTCTTCATTCCTGAATTCTCCACCATGATCAAATCTGATACTGATTATTTGATATTTCTTGTTCTTCTGTACTAATTTACTGAATTTCAGAAAGGCTGAAAAGGTCTCTGATTTGGCTTTCAAAAATGACACCAAGTGTATCTTTTGTAGTCATCCACAATTACATAGCCACATACCTTTCCTCCAAGACTTACTATTCTTATAGGTCCAAATAAATCTATGTGGATGAGTTCTAATGGTTTGGAGGTTGTTACCAATGTTTTGGACTGAAATGATATCTTGGTTTGCTTCCTTTTGCACAGCTGTACAGATTCCATATTTCTTCAATTTCAGCTTTGAAAGACCTTCAATTAGATCATACTTGATTAATTTCTTGATCACTGAGGTGCTTGCATGTCCTAGTCTTCTATGTCATAGATCAGTCTCTTCATTCATCGTAGTTGCAAGGCACAAGTTGACTTCTTTCGGTTCTACCAATTATAAGGTGTACAGATTCTTAACACTTAGAGCTTCAAAAACTATTTTTCCATTCTTTTGAATAACACACTTCTCGTTCTGAAATTTTACCAAGTGACCTTTATCACATAATTAATTGATACCAATGAGATTATGCTTTAATCCTTCAATATACATAACATCTTCTATTAAATTCTTTTCTTTTGTTCCTACTGTTCCACAACCTAATACTTTTCCTTTTCCATTATCACCATATGTGACTTGACCAACTTCATCTCTAAAACTTGTAAATAATTTCTATCTCCTGTCATATGCCTAGAGCACCCACTATCCAAATACCATTTGGATGCACTCAGGCGCCCCTAATCTAGTCCTGCCATGAGGGCTTGATTTACTTGTTTTTCTTCTTCTGATTCTGAGCTTGATGAGTCTGAACTTGTAGCTTCCTCATTGTCCCATACTGCGGCCATTGCTTTTCTTGTTTTTTGAACCTTCTTTCTTTGCCTTTTTTTTCTCATACTTATCAGCCTGATATTTCTTTTTGAGCTTAGACATTCTGATTTGAAATGTCCTGGCTGGTTGCATCATAGCATGTTGGCTCTTCCTTCTTTTCCCTTTTGAAATATCTTTTTGAGCAAAACTTCTTTTTCTTGGCAATGATTCTTTGAAGTTTTCTTGATAGCATGGCTTTATCATCACTGTCTTTAGATTTTTCTTTTAAGTCATCAGAAGATGATTAAGAGGAATCTGCAACCTTCAAACCATTTGGAATTTTCTTTTTCGAAAAACTTTCAGAAAATCTTTCCATGTTAATATCATGAGCCATGAGAGAGCCAATTAGTTTATCAATAGGAAGTTCAATAAGATCATGCGCCTCTTCAATAGCAGTGACATTAGGAGTCCAAGAGTGAGTTAATGATCTAAGAATTTTTTCTGACTGTTTCTTCATTCTGAAATTTTTACTTAGTGAACTCAAACCAACTATTATATTGGTGAATCTATTATACATTTGAGTAATATTGTCATTGGGTAACATTTTGAACTATTCATACAAAGATACCAAAATATCTATTCTAGTTTGTTTAACTTTATCTGCTCCTTTATATGTTACTTTTAGTTTATCTTACATTTCTTTTGCAGCTTTACATGCTGATAAACTATTAAATTTCTTTTTAGATAATGCACAACATAAATAATTCTTAGCTTTGTAGTTTAGAGACATATTTCATTATCAGCTATCGATAAGGCAGAAGTACCATCAGCAAGTAGAGTAAAATCACCTTGCTCTATCACCTGCCACATATCAAAGTCTGTGCCTCGGATGACGCATTCCATTCTCATCTTCCAGTACTGGTAATCTTCACTATCAAAGAATGGTGGTCTTGTAACAGACTGTCCTTCATAGTTGTGAGCTTCAGCTGCCATCTCTTCTCAAATCTTTCGACTCTTCTGAGAAGACCTAAGTCTGATACCACTTGTTGGATCGAGATGGAACTTTAGATGTCCTAGAGGGGGGTGAATAGGACTTCTTGCACGTTAAAAATTTTATCTAAAAATAGATAACACTAGATAGTAATGTTGGTACTTAGTGTAGTATGTGTGAAACAAGTGAAAAGCTTGGCAGAATCAGTCACACATAGTGCACAGTGATTTATCCTAGTTTGGCCCTTCCAAATTGAACTCCTACATCCAATCCCCAAGAACCCCTTGGGATTTCCACTAACTGCCAAGAACACTTGGCCTTCTCTTAACCTGGGAGGTATTATAACCCACTTGCTCCCAAGCAAGTCTTCCCTTCACAAAGGAGTACTACAGGGAACAAACCTCCTGCTAGTTTCTTACATATAAATAAACACAGTGTGTCTGCTCAGAAGCATGAGCAAACACAGAAGATCAGAAAGAGATTAAAAATGGAATTGAAAGCTCTAACTCTTTCTTACTCAAAGAGGGTGGACTGAGATAAGAAAAAAAAACCACAGTAGCAAAAAGTCACCCAAAGAGAAAGACTTCTGAATGTAAGAGAGTTTGGAAGACGAGGCTTGAAGTAGGCTCTCTTCAGATCTTGAGCACTTTTCTCTTTTCTTGCTGAGTGTTGAATGTGGTCGTGTATTTACTTTCTATGTGTATTTTAATAAAAACTTTCATGTCTTGAAATTCAAACTTCAGCTATATATAGTCTTCAGAAATTTCCCGTTTGAAAGGAACTATTTGAAAATAGCCATTTGAATTTGAACGTTGGGTCTTGAGACTTTAGACAGTTGAGATGTGATCACCAGAAAGCAAGTCTTCTATCTTTTCTGTCTCAACGGCTTCAGGCTTTGTTGATAGCTGCATGGCTCTTCTTCAGATATCTTTTCCTAAATTTCTACAAACACCATACCAAGTCTTCTTGTAGCGACCCTAGATATTTATGCCCAATAAGTCTCCATATCCAAGTCTGCCTCCCGCGATCGGACCGAAGTCTCGTAAGGGATATCTCACACAAGTGTCCAGTAGGAATATAAAAGACAATTACAAGAATATAAGATACAAGAAAGTACATGTTCTCATATTCATTTACCACAAATTACACTGTCCTAATACAATATTACATGTCCAAGATAAAAGTACAACTACCTGGGGCATACCCCGAGGGAGTAAAGCTCACCCTAAAGGCAACTACAACTCAATTGTTGGTGGTACAAGTCTGCCACAACGCCGCTACAAGCCAAACACATGGCAAACCCTAGAAAGAATTGTAAGGGAGTGAGCCTCAACAAGTCACAAGCTCAGCAGGGACCTCCCAAAAACACAACAAACCAGCAACTGAAAGAAGGAACCAAGTCCTCAACCCCAAGGGTCTCACTAGCAGCACCAACTAAAACACTAATAAAGAAAAATGTTCTAACAATAAACATAATTAAACATAAACACACTAGCTAACACAGCTCACAGGAAACAAAGGAAGCAATCGGACTAGTATAGACACACTAGTCCACCACAGTAGCTGAAAGAACCATGCCAGAAGCGACATAGACCAATCACTGTCCGACGGTAACGAGACTGACAACAAGGAGTCAGTCCCCTACAGAACAAACGAGTGAAGCAAGGCCACACAGGCCAACAACCGATGAAGGATAACAAGACTAACAACAAGGGTTAGTGCACCACAATACCCACGGTAACAAACACATCAGAGAACTACCCACACAAGGGTACAACACCATAAATGGAAGGTCACACAATGCAACCCCCATAGAAACCGGTCCACCTCAACACCTTAAAAGGCTAGCACACTGCATGCCACAACAACCGACAACCCACAAATGGTATAGGTACTTGAAGCCACGAGGCAACTGAACCACAAGTGCCACTGTGCCACCAGCATGACACACAACAAACAGTCACAAACCACAACCGATGAGTCACCACTCACAAGCCACAACCACTGGCAAAGCACGAGTCTAAAGGAACGACGCCACCACATGGGAGCGAACTACTGGTTCATGACACCAATATCTAACCCGGACAACATAGCACAAGAACTACCTCTCAGTCTCATAGTCAAGGACGAAAGGTCCAACTGCCGTTCCACAACCACTCAGTAAAGCCAAAGAACAATGGAGACCAACCAACACCACACCTTCAGGACACACTACTAAAGGCCCATGCCTGGTACTTTAAGAAACTCTGTCCTGAGCTCTCTAAAGTGATGCACTAGAAAACAAAGGACTAACTGGGGCCCAGTATGTCTACTGGTGTCTGTACCCCAACCACGAGCGCGCTACAAGCGACTGAGTACACTCACAACACACAAGTCACTGCTCCACTACCTTCTTTCCCTCAACTAGACATACAACTCAAACACAGGAGTGAGGGTGTCCAGGAAGACGACACCGACCTCAAAGGTACACACAGTATTAGGACAAACCCCAAGCACAACAAACCACAACGTTCCTGGCTCACATAGAACCTGGGGTACCCGACTGACTAGGTATTCCGGAATAGGCGCCGGACCACCACACTCGGCCAACAAACAAACCATACCGATCAGAAGCAGACACAAACATCGGTATTCTTAAATCCCAATAAACATAACGTAACTAGCTCGTCACTGGTCACCACGTGACCTCCAAGAAACTACACTCCACTATACGCATGAACCACATAACTTACAATGTAATCTTGCATGTCATTGGTCACTACATGACCTTTATAGCACTCAAACATCATTATACACTAACCACATTATCTGAACACATTACCCTAACTATCATGATTAACATCAATAACATAATTAACACAATTAACTTAACTCACTAGCTAATCATGATCCAAACCACTAAACCTATAACATGCTTTATTAACATGGAAACAACTTAAACACCTTAATAGTACCCTAGAAAACTAGGGCTAGGTCAACACAAGACCCTCATTGCCCAACCACCACAACACAACACAAACCTCGAAAGCTAAAATGCGACGGACACAGTCGTCGCCTTCAAAATCACGACAACCTCACCGGTCGCGTTCGCAAGGAGAACGCGAAAGGGCCAAGGCCACAACATAATCGTGACGGCCCGATACGTCGCCTTCAAGCCAAACAGTGTAATACTTAACACTCAAAGTGTAAATCATGACAGACTACATTGTCGCATTTACACCAATCGGAACAACCAAAGAGAAACGCAATGGACTACCCCATCGCGTTCTCAATAAAATGCGACAGTTCAAACCGTCACCTTCTTAGGCGAACGGATGAACCCCCATCTCCTCCTAGAAAACCATTCCACAAACCAATTAAACTACCATTTTATTTCCTTAAAACATAAGAGACACCACCATACACTGCCATAGCATGGTTTGCAAAGCTCTAAACCATTTAAACAATTAAAACAATTAGGGGGTATCTCCCTACCAACTCGAAGAACCCGCAAAACGTAAGAACCAATGCACCGCCGGCAAGTCCACACTTCGGGCATCCTCCTCGCGTGGAACCCATGGCGAGCCAGCCACCTAGAAGTTGAAAATGCCAGAAGAGCCACAAAACCTCCTCCCCTCCACCGAAAAGAGCCACCTCTGCTCTGTCTGGCCCGAAACAGAGTAATAAATGCCACAGTCAAAATCACGACGTAGGTAGACGTCATGTTTAACATGCATTAAACGTGATGGACCAAACAATCTCCAAGCGCTCCACGCACCCGAAAGGCGATTTAGTGAATCGCGACGTAGGAAGCCGTCGCATTCAAAACGCGATGACATACCCCGTTGCCTTCTTCACCAGAAAACCTGCAAGCTATATGGGCTAAAACTTAAGGCCCACAACACCAACACAAGACCCGAAAGCCACAACCAAGGATCATTGACCCCACATTGGCCATGAGCACCACGCCAGAACCATTAAACACGGATCCAAACAGCCGCAACATTACATTACTATCACCTAAATAGGAAAGTCATCCTCGACATTCAAAGCAAAACTACAACAAATCCGACTATCACCTAAAAAGAAACAAAGCCATACACAGAACAAATAGGATACACTTCATGGCTTCCAATTGCTCTTCAGACTCTCTATTTGCCTGCCACAATTTAATCAACTTTGTTATCTTTCTGTTCCAATTCCTTTCATAGCTCGAGGCATACTAACCTGCTGTAGGCGCTTTATCGCTTTGGACTCAGCCTGCTTTCACATTTTCCTGACTGTGCCTGCAATATCCTTTTCTGTGTCATTTTGCTTGCTAGAAATCCTTTATCATAAACCACAACCTCTGACCATTCTGTCATACTAAACCATCTTCTAATACATCCTTCAATACTGACTTGTCATTAACTGTAACTCTGCCCAATTTCATTCATGTTTCTAACTACGAATCTACTTTTTGCTTCAACAATGCTTGCACATTTTCACTGTTCACTTTATATGTTGGTGCCACTGCTTTATGTCTGCACTCACTTACCGTTTTGCTTTGCCAATTACCAATTACCTATACATGAATACTTTCTGCTCTAACTGTTGTCCATTATCTGATTCCATCTGCTTTCTTGCTCTGTGGACTAGCAATGCCTAATACAGTACTCTGAAACTCTATTCTTCCCATTATTCCATTTCTTTATGCTACCTGTTATTTTTCTACTGCACACACTGATTATATCGGATACATGTCAAATCCTCTACAAATTCTGCTCTCAGTAACACTTTCAATTCTTTCCATTTCTATTACCATTCTGACTTTAACTGAACCCAAATCTGACTTACTAACAATCATCTTATATAATTAATTACTGTTAGTTATGGGTGTCCTCAACCAATCATAACTTGTATAATCTTGTTCTTTAATAATAATAATAGGCTTTTATATTCATTATGTGTAATTCGTTTATCGTTCATTATGAAGTCCATGAATATGCACAATGGATACTAATTATGATGAGATCATAACAATGGGATTAATATCCTTTAAGCGTATATTCTTAATTGTTCCTAGTTGGAGGATATTCGAGAAGGACATCGAATATCCGGTTAGACTAGTACAGGTTGCACCTGCTCATATGATGAGGTGACTGGTCTCATAGTCACTTGTGTGGAGACACTAAGGGTGAATCTGTAGGTGCTCATTAGAGAATGAGTTCACAGAACTGATCCGTTATGAATTGCTGGATGGTAATGTTACCTAACTGTCAACCAGCTAGATTCATTGTCTCAGTGGCGTGATTGGTCTTTAGACGTGAGACACCAAGGACACCTTGTCGGTGGACTTCTAGATTTTGACCTTAACTATAGATCTCTAGCCATGGGCCTTAATCAGTTAAGTGTCGGATCTAGCAGAATACCTTCGAAGGTGATTGTGTGGTCAACATGGGATCGCTCGCTCTCTGTAATAAGAGAGTGAATGCTCTAGGAAAGATGCCTGATAGTCCCGGCCAGGGCATGACTCCTTATCAGAAAAGGAGTTTTCTGATATTGTTATGCGGCATCTAATCCAAGTGAGTGCGCGTATTAGGGTTTGACAGTTGACCATACCCTAAGTGCACTCGGGGAGCATTGTACGAGCGAAGAATTATAGTCACGTGGTATCTGTGACACAGAAGGTTCCTTGAATGGGTGTTGTGAACCCCAATGCTTTCCAGGATCAAGTGGTGTTGCTTGGCACCCAACTTGATTGGAAGCCCGGTCAATTATCGTGAGACGATAATGATTGTGTAATTAATTAATATGAGATATTAATTAATTGCAATAAGTCAATAAAGAGTTATTGGGCTTAATGGGCTGAAAATTGGACTAGCACTTGGGCCTAGAGGGTCACACGCATAGAGTCTGAGCAGACTAGGCAGGATGACCGATATAGACATTAACTTGGTTTTTGTGAAAAACCGCAGAGTCTATATATACACGTGGAGAGTTAAACCCTGGCCCAAGCTACAGGGTCTCCTCTGGCCGCCCCTCATCTCTCTCTCTCCAGGGCGCCCCCACCTCTTCTCTCTCCTCTCTCTGGCACATGGTGGAGTTGAGATCCGGGAGAAACGCGTAGAGACCGAGGAGACTCCGTCTGCATCCGGAGCTTGCGTGGATACGTCTAGAGGCCGGACACCTGAACGGCTTGAAGCACCAACACCTCCAGCGCTACCTCCTCCCCGATTGGGGAGTTTCTCAACCCCGCAAAGGTAAAGATCGGATCTTCCTACATGCGGGTTCTCCATTTCTGTTCGATTCCGACCGGCGGCAACAATATCAAATGGAGGGAATTGTGTTTCCGCTGCGCTCTGTACGATTCCTTACAGTGGTATCAGAGCCAGGTTGCTGGCTCGGTCGGAATCGGCACCATATGATTATTATTTTATGCATTTTTGTCGATTCGTGTTCTGCATGAATCGCCAAGTTTGCTGCGTTCTTGGGTCGCACATGGGATGTGCACTTCCTGTTTGGTACATGGAAGTTGTTCCTGGTACCAAGGGCATCGCGAAGAACCCTTTGTGGCATCGTTTGGCCCTCTGCAAGATGTTGCCGCCATGCTTCTTGGACAGTCCAAGAAAGGGGGCGGTTTCTACAATTTTTTAGGGTTTTTTTCGATTTTTCTGAGGTTTTTGGGGCCTTGGCAGGCGGCCGTCGGCGTCGCCCGGCACGAGCGCGGCCGCCGGAGGTGGGCGGGGACGGCGGGGCAGGCGGGTCCCCCCCCCACTCCGGCCCTCGGCGCCGGGGGCGGCGGCGGCGGGAGGGTTCACCCTAGTCACGTCGCCCCCCGGTCGGTGGGCGGGGGGGGTACCGCGTGCGGGTCGCCCGTGGGCAGCGCGCTGGTCTGCCCGCGGTAAGTCGCGGCGGACCCCCCGCAGGTCCCCGGGCAGGCGGATCTGGTCCGCGCCGGATCCGCCAGACCCAAACCCCCTTTCCCATTTTTTTTAAGTTTTTAAATATTTTAAAATTGTTTAAAAGCCAGAAAATTTTTTTAAAATTCTAGAAAATTCTGAAAAATTATTTTGAGGGTTTTAAAATGTTTAGCTCTCTGCAAATTATTTTTCATATGTTTGACCCCTTGCTTAATTAGTTTAAGGGAATTCTAAAATTGTTTTAGTTATTTCCTCTCATCTAATTAATGCATGTTAATTAATTTAAGAATGTGATTCTTGTTAAATTAATTAACAGCAAATTTTGGAGGATTCATGCAGTAAAGCGAATGGCGTTTATCTAATGTTGACTAGATGTTTTCCTATTAGCTAAATTGTTTAGTTAAATGGTTTTCAAAATATAATTATTATATTTTTGAAATAAAAGTTATTTCAGAAGTAATTATGTGATAATTGGCCTATTGATGCATGTGATGTGTTGATGTGTGGATGGATGATCATGGACCTAGATATCATGTGATGATTTTTACATGGTTATGGGCATGTGATGTAATTTATGAGGACTGCGTGGCCTCCCTCTCTCCCTCTATTAAATCCGGGCTGTACATTCTATCTCCCTCCCATTATGTACTCCCCTTGACTTGTTCAAGGTTTCTTATTATTATCTGATGTATATTTATGGGCCTGCGAGCCCAATTTAATGTTACTTGTAATTTTATAAAGTGGATTGGTGGACATGGAGGAGAGTACCATGCAAGACCTTCATGGAGATAGAGTTACCTCAAGCAAGAGCATACGATGCGGGGCTGCCATATGTTTGCCATGTTTGTGGATTACCAACTGGCTCTGGTAATGCCACTCTAGTTTAAAGTCTAATGATCATCCATTGTTTTTCTTTATATATATGATATATGTGGAATGTGCTTGATATATATAATTAAATATATGATATTCCAAATTCTATATATCAATAGCACACAGATATAGAGACCAAGATAAAATATGTCAAAATCCCTCCTCGTTTAAATTTTAAGCCATAGCGTAATCATTAAGAATGAATTACGTGGCCCTCCATCATTATAGTTTTAGATTGCCATTAGATCGGCAAGTTTGTTGTGCTATCCACAAGGCTTGCCAAACTGATGACAGACTAAAACTATGGCATGGTGATGCCTTAAACAGGTAGAGGAACGGTGTAGCTTTGTTGTGCTATCCACAAGGGCTACATCCAAATCTATGCTCGTTACGTAATGATGGTACTACTTAGACTGGATTTAATGACTTGTTGTGCTATTCATAAGGTCATTAAAATTCAGGGGCCAAAATAAGATCAGATATTGCAAGAGTTGCAAGTGTCAAGAGTGACCTCTTTCAGATCATAGTATGACTTGTTGTGCTATCCACAAGGTCATGCTATGAGTCTGTAAGATTCTGATCCCCATTAGGAGACCGTCGGAGTCTCCCATTCTGTATATCTGAGGGGTATACAGTCTGTCGAAAAATAGTGGGAGTTGATCTTGATAAAAGTCCTAATCTAGATTTATTATTATTATGATCATCTC
Source organism: Colocasia esculenta (assembly GCA_014218235.1). Lineage (NCBI taxonomy): Eukaryota > Viridiplantae > Streptophyta > Magnoliopsida > Alismatales > Araceae > Colocasia > Colocasia esculenta. The sequence continues at coordinate 24,429 of JACBKR010003180.1, forward strand.
CTAATGTGTTTACATTTCCTTTATAGGCAAAAATGTCGTCAGGTAACCCAATCCGTGGCATACTGGATGCCAACAAATTGACAGGGCGAACTACTCGGATTGGCTCAGGAACCAGAAGATTGTCCTCAGGCTTTGAGTGCAATTGCCTATGTCCTGGAAGGTGAGATCCCCTCTGAACCACCTCTAGATGCACGTGAAGGGGAAACACTTGAATTTGCAAAGTGAAAGGAGGATTCCACTCTGGCCCAATGCTACATGCTTGCCTCAATGAGCAATGAGTTGCAAAGGCAGCATGAGAACATGGATGCTAGATCCATCATGCAGCACTTGCAGGAGCTCTTTGAAGAGCAGAGCAGGGTAGAGAGATATGAGATATCCAAGGCCCTGTTCAGAGCTCACATGGCAGTGGGGTCTTCAGTACAGACTCATGTGCTGAAGATGATAGAGTGGATTGAGAGGCTCGAGGGGCTTGGTTTTCCTCTTGACAAGGAACTGAGCACGGACCTCATTCTCCAGTCACTTCCAGATTCATATTCCCAGTTCATTGTAAACTTTACAATGAATAAGATTGAGGTGAGTTTAGCTGAGATGCTCAACATGCTGAAGACTGCTGAGGGCAACCTTAAGAAGAAAATCCCACTGTTCTCATGTTGGAAAGTCCAACAAGAAGAGGAGAGCAGTGCAAGCCTTTAAGAAAGGCAATGCAAAGAAGCAGTCCAAGCAGAAGCAAAAGAAGGACATAAGCAAAGAAGAAGAAAAGGGCGAGTGCTTCCACTGCAAGAAGAAGGGGCACTGGAAAAGAAATTGCAAGGACTACCTTGCAACGAGGCTCAGGAGAAGCAGAAGCTTGCGAAGCTTCAGGTATGTATATGATAGATCTCACTTGTCTATTAGAGATTCTACATCTTGGGTTTTAGACACTGGATGTGCTTCTCATGTCTGGAATGATGTGCAGGTGCTGACAAGTAGAAGGAAGCTGAGCAAGGGCGAGGTGAACTTGAGGCTTGGAAACGGCGCAAGTGTTGGTGCACACACTCTGGGGACAGTGAAGCTCAGTTACCCTCAGGAGATTTACTTTTATTAGATGATTCTACTTTGTGCCTAGCATCAGTAGATACATTATTTTTTGTTTCTTGTTTAGATAGAACTGATACAAGTTTACCATTGAGAACAATAGTTGTTCAGTTTATTTGACAAATAAACTAGTTGATTTAGAAATTTGGTGAAATGTTTGTATCTGCTTGATGTTTCTTATGAAAATCTCCATGTTGATGTTTCTCCTGAGAGAAGTAAGAATAGTGTGAACACTGCCTACTTATGGCATTGTAGGCTTGGTCACATTGGCGAGAATAGGCTTCAAAAGTTGCATAAGAATGGATACTTGGATCCATTTGATTATGAATCATAATGCAATCTTGCGATCCTGTTTAATGGGTAAGTTGACCAAATCTCCATTTAGTGGACATAGAGATAGGGCCAAGGACATATTGGAACTAATAACACTCAGATGTATGTGGTCCAATGTCTACCCAAGCCAAGAGTGGCTACTCATACTCATTACATTCACGGATGACTACTCAAGTTCGGATTTGTTTACTTAATGAAGTACAAGTATGAAGCGTTTGAGAAGTTCTAAGAATTTAAGAATGAAGTTGGGAAGCAAATGGAAAAAGCATTAAAATCTTACGGTCAGACCGCGGAGGTGAATACTTGAGTACAGAGTTCACACAATTCTTAAAAGACAATGGTATCCTTTCTCAATGGACTCCTCCCTATACACCACAGATGAATGGTGTATGGGAAAGGAGGAATCGCACCTTGTTGGACATGGTACGATCCATGATGAGCCGTTCACAGTTACCAGTTTCCCTATGGGGATATGCGCTAGAGTCAGCGGCATATCTATGAATAGGGTTCCCACTAAATCTGTGTCTTCTACTCCATATGAGATATGGAAGGGTAGAAAGCCTGATTTTAAACATGTTAAAATCTGGTGCTGTCCTGCCCACGTGAAGAGACACGACCCAGATAAACTGGAATCCAGAACCGATAAGTGCAGGTTTGTTGGATACCCAAAAGAAACGTTGGGTACTACGTTTACCATCCTGGTGAACAAAGAGTGTTTGTCTCTAGGAGAGCTATCTTCTTGGAAGAGGAGTACCTTACCCAAGAGGACAGTGGAAGTAAGGTAGATCTAGAAGAGGTTCTAGATCCACAAACTGTGCAAAGTCCACCAGTTGAAACATCGGTTCCGGAACCTGTTCAGGAATACACACACATTCAGCATAGGTCTGGTAGAGTACCTAGACAGCCTGAAAGATATGTTGGACATATCAATGAAGGCATGTCTTATAATGAGGATGATGATCCAAAGACCTACCAAGAGGCTGTTGATAGTCCTCATTCAGGAAATGGCGAGATGCCATGAATTCTGAGATGCAGTCCATGTACACCAACCAAGTTTGGAACTTGGTAGACTTGCCTAAGGTATTGTACTATTGGGTGCAAGTTGATCTTAAGAGAAAGATCGGTGCAGATGGACAGATCGACACTTATAAGGCAAGGTTGGTGGCAAAGGGGTATCGTCAAAGGCAAGGAATTGACTATGATGAAACTTTCTCACCAGGTTGCATGATAAAGTCAATCAGAATTCTTCTCGCCATTGCTGCATACTTTGATTACGAGATTTGCCAGATGGATGTAAAAACTGCTTTCCTTAATGGAAACACTGAGGAAGAATTGTATATGATACAGCCTGAGGGTTTTACATCCAAAGAGTGTTCAGATAAAGTATGCAAGCTTCAAAGGTCCATCTATGGATTGAAACAAGCTTCTCGTAGTTGGAACATAAGGTTTGATGAGGCTATCAAATCTTATGACTTCATTAAGAATGAAGATGAACCATGTGTGTATAAGAAAACCAGTGGGAGTGCTATCACTTTTCTCATACTTTACATTGATGACATCTTGCTCATTGGGAATGATGTAGGGATGTTATCATCAGTAAAGGTTTGGATGTCAAAGAACTTCTCCATGAAGGATTTGGGAGAAGCATCCTACGTATTAGGAATACGTATCTATAGAGATAGATCTAAGAGGATGCTTGGCTTGACCCAATCCATGTACATAGATACCATTGTCAAAAGGTTTGGCATGAAAGATTCCAAGAGAGGTCTCATACCAATGAGACATGGGATTAATCTCTCTAAGGAGCAGTCTCCTAAGACTCTTGAAGAGAGGGCAGTCATGGATAGAGTCCCCTATGCCTCGGCTATAGGGTCTATCATGTATGCCATGCTATGTACAAGGCCTGATGTAGATTGCTCTAAGTGTTACGAGCAGATATCAGGCAAATCCAGGTGAAACACACTGGATGGCAGTGAAATGTATCCTTAAGTACTTGAGAAGGACTAAGGATATATTTCTGGTTTATGGAGGAGGGGACTTGAAACTTCGGCCATATACTAACTCGAGTTCCAGTCAGATCCAGATGATAGCAAGTCTACATCTGGGTTTGTGTTCACCTTAAACGGAGGTGCTGTGAGCTGGAAGAGTTCCAAGCAAGAAACCACTGCAAACTCGATGACAGAAGCTGAGTACATTGCTGCAGCTGAAGCCGCCAAGGAGGCAGTGTGGATGAAGAAATTCATCACCCACCTTGTTGTGGTGCCAGGTGACTCTGATCTGATCCCATTGCTGTGTGACAATAATGGGGCCATTGCGCAAGCGAAAGCCGCAGTCTCATCAAAAGTCGAAGCACATTCTGAGGTGATTTCACCTGTTCAGGGAGATTATCACTAGACGAGAGTATGGTGGAAAGAGTTCCTTCAGTTGACAACATTGCAGATCCACTGATGAAGCCTCTGACTCAAATTATGTTTGAGCGCAACCTAGAGTCTCTGGGTTTAAGACATAATGGTGATTGGCTTTAGTCCAAGTGGGAGATTGTTAGTTATGGGTGTCCTCAACACAATCATAACTTCTACAATCTTGTCTTAATAATAATCATAAGCCTTTTATATTCATTATGTGTAATTCGTTTATCGTTTCATTATGAAGTCCATGAATGTGCGCAATGGATACTAATTATGATGAGATCATAACAATGTGATTAATGTCCTTTAAGCGTATTCTTAATTGTTCCTAGTTGGAGGATATTCGAGAAGGACATCGAATATCCAGTTAGACTAGTACAGGTTGCACCTGCTCATATGATGAGGGTGACTGGTCTCATAGTCACTTGTGTGGAGACAATAAGGTGAATATGTAGGTGCTCATTGGAGAATGAGTTCACTGAACTGATCTGTTATGAATCGCTGGATGGTAATGTTACCTAACTGTCAACCAGCTAGATTCATTGTGACAGTGGCGTGATTGGTCCTTAGACCTGAGACACCAAGGACACCTTGTCGGTGGACTTCTAGATTTTGACCTTAACTTATAGATCTCTAGCCATGGGGTCTTAATCAGTTAAGTGTTCGGATCTAGCGGAATACCTTCGAAGGTGATTGTGTGGTCAACATGGGATCGCTCGCTCTCGGTAATAAGAGAGTGAATGCTCTAGGGAAAGATGCATGATAGTCCCTGGCCAGGGCATGACTACTTATCAGAAAAGGAGTTTTCTGATATTGTTATGCGGCATCTAATCCAAGTGAGTGCGCGTATTAGGGTTTCATAGTGACCATACCCTAAGTGCACTCGGGAGCATTGTACGAGCGAAGGATTATAGTCAGTGGTATATGTTGACAAAAAAGTTCCTTGAATGGGTTGCTGAACCCAATACTTTCCAGGATCATGTGGTGTTGCTTGGCACCCAACTTGATTGGAAGCCCGGTCAATTATCGTGAGACGATAATTGATTGTGTAATTAATTAATATGAGATATAATTAATTGCAGTAAGTCAATAAAGAGTTATTGGGATTAATGGGCTGAAAACTGTACTAGCACTTGGGCCTAGAGGTTCACACGCAATAGAGTTTCGAGCAGACTGGGCATGATGACCGATATAGACATTAACTGGGTTTTTGTGAAAAACCGCATAGTGTATATATACACGTGGAGAGTTAACCAGGGCCAAGCTACAGGGTCCTCTCTGGCCACCCCCTCCTCTCTCTCTCTCCAGGGCACCCCCACCTCTTCTCTCTCCTCTCTCTCTGGCACATGGTGGAGTTGAGATCCGGGAGACGCGTAGAGACCGAGGAGACCCCGTCTACATCCGGAGCTCACGTGGATACGTCTAGAGGCCGGACACTTGAACGGCTTGAAGCACCAGTGCCTCCAGCGCTACCTCTTCCCCGGATTCAGGAGTTTCGCAACCCCGCAAAGGTAAAGATCGGATCTACCTACGTGCGGGTTCTCCGTTTTTGTTCGATTCCGACCGCTGGCAACGATATCAATGGAGGGAATCGTGTTTTCTCTGCGCTCTGTACGATTCCTTACAATCACCACCACAGGAAATATATGAAGCTTCAAACTATTCTCTTTGCCATACTATTATTATCATATTCTGCTCTTTACTATTCATTGAAAATTACAATCTGGTTGACTTATCAAATAATTCACCTGCACTGCTGTAACAATGTACTCTCTTATCTAAGAATAAAACTGCACATTCGACTTTACATATGCCTTGCCACTAACTTTGTTCAATTCTTTCAATTAACTACTAACCAACCCAAAAGTCTTCTCTGTTTAACTGATTAAGCCTTTCCATCTGCATTCCACACTCACTCACCTCAGGAATTTCAAACTGTACACATTACTTATTCTTCATGTTTTACTCTACCATAACCTCATCTATTCTTTATTCTTTAACCAATCTGCGTCTGCTAGCACATCAAATTCTGAGAATTACTCTAATGAAAGAATACATCTGCTCAATTGAATTCCTTGCTCTGCACTATTCCATAACCTCTTACTATACATCACTTTAATCATCTGACTATAACCATCTGCTGACCTGCTATACTCATCTTTTTTTCTAATCAATAATGCTCAACTTTAAATTTACTGCCACTATATTAAACACATTACCATGATCTGTCCTTTCTAATTCCCCTGTCCATACTGTTGCTTTATAATCTCTGCATCTGCTCTTACTGTACTCTACTGTTACATCTCTATTTCTATTCACTGGAACCATAACTGCCATAACTCTGATGCTGACACTAGTAATCCTACAATTTAAATTTAAATCTTACCAAAAGCTTGATCCCATTGTTGCCCAGATAACAAGCCCAGAGGGGGGTGACTGGATTGCTAAAAATTCTTTTTAGAATAATTCCTGTAAATATAAGTCTTCACAGAAAACACTAAGATCGATAGTTAGAGTTACTGTAAATCAAGATAAAGAGGACAATCACACAGACAACAGAAAATTTTATCCTGGTTCGGATCTCCTATCCCAAGGAGTCCTACGTCCAGTCCCCAAGCAATCACTTGGGATTTCACTAAACAAGGGTACAGTCCCCCTTTAAGGACACTTACACATCCAGCAGCAGCTGGCCTTCTCTTCTCTACTAGAAGAGGGATCACACCACCTGATGCAACAGGTCTTCTCTTCAAACCCGAAGAGGATAGCTCATAGAAAAATGAGTTAAAAGAGAAAGGCTGCAAGACCAAGCTTATAATCACTGCTTGATCTGAGGCGAAGTCTAAGAGACACAAGATTATCTCAAATGAACTCTCTCTCAGATCTATGCAAGCTCTCTAAAACAATGCAATACCTATGGAAAGCTAGAGCTATGGAAAGTTGGAATGGATGAGCTAGCTCTTCTAGGTGAATGAGATCTTCAAGCTTGACAAGGATGTTCTTGAGGAATAAGCATTCGAACTATATCTCATGAAGTCACCAGTCTTCTATTTATCTTCTTTGAAATAATCTGACCGTTGTAGTATCCGTTGAAATATCATTGTCTCACAACTTCATGCACGTTGGAATGTCTGGTTCGAAGTAAAGAGCAAGTGATCCTGTAGCTATTAAGCTTGGATTGACACATACACCCTTAAAGAAAGATTGTCTGAATCTTCCATCCTCTTGTCAGGTTGACAGGTCCATCTTTGACGTGCATTTCTATCAAAATCCAGCACGCAATAAATGCTGACACATAGATAACTTCTCTTTGTCTAAATTGTCAGTCAACGTTAGTAGTCGTGCTGTATGAAGATACACCAAAAGGGAAATGTTATTCTGTCATCATATAAGGCAAGACTTTATGGGACACAAGTGAGGTAAGCAAGGATATATCGTGCAGAAATATTGTACCATTACAATAAATGTTCAAGACCATAGGATACAGTGTAACAGTATGGTCGTTCGGATCCGGCTTTATTGGATCATGTGTGGTGTTCTTGACCAAGAGTTGGTCAATGGGCTATTTGTGTGATTTGTGTGCACAGGGTGAGCAGTGTGGGCCGGATATGCCAGCCCATTTGCACTGCTGGTTCACTGTTTTGAAACGCGGCGGAGCCAGGCGATGCGATTTGAACGCGTCGGCCTTGCCCGACGTGATTCAGCGAACCGACTCTGTGACGCATGTCGCTCGGATCCTATGTGTCGTCGGCTTGGGTGGACGCGTTTAAAGAAGTTAAATACGGCGTCTGATCTGGACGTGAATTCGATCAGAGTTTTAAGTGTGTCGTTTCGCCCAGACAGAGCAGAAGCTGCTCTGTTCGGCGAAGGGGTGGAGCTGATGTGGCTTCTCTTACGATTTTGGCAGCTTTCGACTTCGGATGGCTCGTGCGGCACGGGAACCACGCGAGGATGGTGTTCAGAGTGTGGGCATGCCGTCAGCGAGGAGGTTTTGGGGCATTCTTCGGTGTCTTCTTCCGGTAGGGAGACTTCCTACCTTGTTTATCGTTTAAAGGCATGAATGGATTGGGGATTAAGGGATGGATCATGTGTGGGTGGTTTGCCTTGTTGGGTTTATCCTGTTTACAGTTTTAATGGATTGAATGATGAGAACTGTTGTGGGTTCTCCCGTGTGGGAGAATGGTTCAGCCCATGAGCTGAACTCACTGTCACCGTTGAAACGCATCCAGGACAGACACACGTTCATGTTGGAATGCGGCACGTTGTGTCGATGCATTTCTGGTTTTGTCTGTGCGCAGTGGCGGTGTTGGTATCCCGTCTGTTTGACCCGACGCATTCTTATGGAAACACATCGGTGTTGTCAGACGCGATTATATGTTGACCGTTGGTTAGACCGGTTTGGTCTAAAAGCATCGTGTAGGGCTGACGTGACTTGGTTGCATCACTGAGCCCTATCGCGTTAGCGCTTGGAATGGCATTCGAATAGGTGGACGTGATTTGAATAGCGTCGCCTGTGTCCAACGTGATTCAGCCTTCGAAGGGAAAGTTGTTGTGGCTGGGCAGTGATGGCCCTGTGTGGACCTAGCCCTGGTTTCTTGTTGTTCTTTTAAGACTGTTGTGATGATTAATGTGTTAAGCGGTGTGTAGGTTGCCATGGAGGTCACGGGGTGACCAATGATAGGTAAGGTTGTGTTGTGTTGCTGTGATACAAAGTATGTATCAGTGTAGGATGGCTTGAGGGTCACGTGGTGACCGTGTTAAGCTAGTCCTAACATTCGTATATCGTGGTTTATAAATAAAGGATTGTTTAGGTATGTATATCGTGGTTTGTGTGCTATCCGAGTCTGGTGGTCCGACGCCTAAACCGGAATACTTCTTCAGTCGGGTACCCCAGGTTCCTAGGAGAGCCAGGCACGTGTGTTGTGCTCGGAGCATGTCCCGATACATGTGTACCTCCGAGGTCTGAGTCGTCTTCCTTGACACCCTCACTCCAGATTTTGAGTTGTACGTCCGGCAGAGGGAAAGACGACTGAGGGGCAGCGACTTGTGTTTGTGGGTGTGCAGTCGCTTGTAGCACACTCGTGGCTGGGGGACGGACACCAGTAGACATCACTGGTCCCCAGCTAGTCCTATGTTCCAGTGCCTCACTTTAGGGAGCTCGGGCCGGAGTCCCTAAAGGTGCTAGGCATGGACCTGTAGCTGTGTGGTCTGCAGGTGTGGCGTTGGTTGGACTCCACTGTTCTTGTTTGTTGTAGTGGAGCGGTAGTTGGACCTTCCATCCGTGACTGCGAGACTAAGAGGTAGTTCTTGTGCTTTGTTGTCTGGGTTGGATACTGGTGTCATGAACCAGTAGTCTGTTTCCGTGTAGTGGTGTCGTTTCCGTACCGACTCGTGTTTGGCCACTGGTTGCGGTTTGTATGTGATCCAATGGTTAAGATTGTAACCATTGTGGTGTGCCCTGAAGGTGGCATGGTTCTGTGGTTTAGTGTTGTACCTCATGGTAGCAGGTACATGTACCCCTAGAGGGTAGTGTTGTGTTGTGGTACGTAAGTCTCGTCCTCAGCAGATGTGAGGTGTGGCCGTGCATACTGTGGAGATCTTGCGTGTGATTCTCCACGTGCTGTGTGTTTTTTGTTATGGTTTGGTATGAGGGTATTGGTTGGTTGTCGCCAATCCCAATGCTCCGTACGTGTGGTTAGCCTGTGAGACTGTAGACTAGGTAGTGGTTTGCCGGTGAGGCTTGTGGTCGAGGTGGCTTGGTTGTAGGGTGGACTAGCGATGCTAAGCTAGTCTTGTGTTTCCCTTTACTTTCCGAGGACTGGGTTTAGCCAGTGTGTTTGTGATTAGTTGTTGTTTAACATGCTTGTGTGTGCATGTTACGCTTCGGTTGCCGGTGTTTCTAGTGAGACCCTCTGGGGTTGAGGTCTTTTATGTGTAGTTGTGCTTTCTTTGTTGGAGGTCCCCACTGAGCTAGTGACTTGTTGAGGCTAACTCCCTTACAGTTTGTTTCAGGTATTGGCCAACATTGGCGTGGTTTATGCTAGAGTAGTGCAGACTTGTACCACCAGCAGTAGAGTTACCTTAGTAGTATGAGCTTGTGCTCCCTCGGGGTATGCCCCAGATAGTTGTACTCTTTATTTGGACATGTAATGTTGTAAAGGGACTTTTGTACATTGTTGTTTACAGTTATAAGCACTTGTACTTTCCTGTGTCTTATACTGTACTTGTGGTCTTTTATATTCGTACTGGACACGTGTTAGTGATATCCCTTGCGAGACTTCGGTCTGTTCGCGGGAGATAGATCTGGATATGGACCCTTATTGGGTATAGATATCCAAGGCCGTTACGGTTGGTATCAGAGCAATGGTCCAGTTTGAATATGAAAAGATATTGAAGGTACAATGTCCCAATACATGGATTAATGTCCACTGCTGGTAGTAAGTCTGCGGTTTTACGTAATTTAAAATAGTTTTCATGTAAGTTTTTCTTATGTGAATTGTGTGTTGATTGGGCAGTTGTTGGTAGCAGCAGGAAAGGATGTGGTTAGAGGAAATACAAATTGTGAAAAGTGAATAAATATGAAAAGGGTTGTGTGTAAACCTGGTTATTGTTAGAAATGGCAGAAAAATGGTAAGATTAGAGATAGAAATTCATTGTGTGAAAGGCTAGTTAAGTTGTTTAAAGAATCCAAAGCCATGAAACTAGCAGGATTAGTGATTTCAGCTATGAAATCTAGGAAGAATGTTTTAGTGAGAAACATAAATGGGTAGAGATAGAGATAAAGGAAGATATGATGGAATAGCAGAGGAAACAGATGTATATGAGGAATAGAGCAGTGTATAGTTAAAGACGAGTTAGTGTGCATTAATGGTTGAGAACCTCAGCAGAGGTGATCATTGTGTTGAGATTTGTGTCAGTTAATATCAAGGAATAGTTTGGTGAACAGTGTGATTAGAGTGGTAAGGAAAAATTTGGGATAAATGTATAAAGTGGATGAGCCCCAGATGAGAAAATGGTAAGCAGAGATACAAGAATTGTGGTAGCTAGACTCAAGATGTATGTGTTTAGCATTGGTTCCATCCGTGAGTTCGGGAATAGAGAGTGTACTGAATAGTGATGGTGTCAAGAAATTATGATAATAGAGATTTGTATAAGAAAGTGTCGAAGTTAAGTAAAGAAAGAGCAAATAAGGATCATGTATGGTAGGGTTTTAGCTGAGATTTTTTAAAAGAAAGATATCTATGTGGCAATAATTATTTGTGAACGTTCTGCAGAAGACTTTATTGAAGACTGAAGAATTAGTAATGTTTAGAAGCTATGCTCCGTTACGGAATCGGACGAAGCAGATTATGGAATTTAAAAGAGATATGTTAGAGTTTGGCTGGGGCAGAACATGAATAAAAAGATGATTAGATTGTAATAAGAATTACAGTGTGAAGTATGTATTGAGGCTAGCCAGTTAGTAAAGCACTTCAGAGGAATACACCGCAGTTGTAATATTGGCAGTTGGCAGAATATGGACCAGAAAAGAAAGAGTGAAGCAAGTAATGAAAAGAATGGAAACAGATGATTGAGAAAATGATCAGAAAGGATTTGTACGTTAGTGTATAGAAAATGGAATTTTAATTGAGCAGAGGTATTTGTGGAAATGTTGAGGTAATGTAAAAAGAAAAATGACAGATCAGTTTAGGAACAATGAATATGGCCCAGTATAACAGAATAAAATTGAAAGAGAGAAATGTGATGCAGATAATTGGAATGAATAAGCACGAAAAGAAAAGGATGATCAGTTGAGTAAGGAAAAAGATTTAAGAAAATGTGGCACTTGTGTGCAAAAGAGTTAGTCAAGAGAATATGGAATTTGTGCAGAATGTTGGGAATCGTCCCCCTGATTGGCAGCCCTCTCTCGCACAACTCACAAGTAGAGTTTAGAGAAGAGATTGAAGAAGGGAGAAGAGAAACACAAGAACACCAGATTTTTACATGGTTCGGAGGCAAAGCCTTCCTACGTCCACGACCACAGTAGCAGTTCCAATACTATACGTCAGGAACAATCATACCACTCGTACAAAGAGAGACTGCCCTACTATATAATCGAGATTTACAAGCACAAAACTGCCCCCTACCTCAGATTCACGCAAGTCGTAAGTCCTGGGGTTGAGAAGTTGACTGCCTTGAGAAATTTGACTACTAAAGTCGAATGCCAAATTCGACTGCTGACTCCCATTACTGAAGTCGAATGCTGAAGTCGACTGCTGCAGTCGAATGCTGAAGTCGACTTCCTTGAAGACTTCGACTCATTCACTTCTGTAAGCCGAATTTAGCTTCTGGGGGCACTGCCCCCGGAGACCCCCGCAGGGGGCGCTGCCCCCCCTTGACCCCCCGCAGGGGGCGCTGCCCCCAGACCCCCGCGACCTGAATGCGCAGGTCGATCCGCGACCCAGACCCCCTGTATTGATCCACATTGTTAAAGTTCTGACTCCACACTCTAACAATCTCACACTTGGAGTCTGAACTCCAAACAAATAGCAGCCATCTCAAAGTCTTGATCCTCCTCAACATAGCAAAAAGAAAAAACTGGCTATGGCATCCCCTCCATCAATCATTCATGGAGACCAACTGAACCTTGGCATAGCTTTAGATTCTCTCTTGTGACCACCATTGTCAACATGTCTGCAGGATTTTCTGTCCCTCGTATCTTCTCAAGCAGTAGAGTACCATCTTCAATCAACCCATGGATAAAGTGATACTTCAGCTGTATGTGCTTCATCCTTGCATGGAAGACAGGGTTCTTGGCAAGGTGAATTGCACTCTGACTGTCACAAAACAACACACTGTTGTTTTGTTTCTTGCCCAATTCCTTCAGAATTTTTTCAGCCACACCATCTCCTTGCTAGCTTCGGAGACAGCAACATACTCTACTTCTGTGGTTGAAAGAGCAACAACCTTTTGAAGTTGTGAAATCTAGCTCACTGCAGTCCCACCTAAGGTGTACACATAACCAGTGGTGCTTCTTCTTGTGTCCAGATCACCACCAAGATCTGCATTAACAAAGCCTTGTAAAATGACATCACTTTTTCTGAAATAAAGACATTTACCTGAAGTGCCTTTCAAGTATGTCAAAATCCATTTTACTGCCTCCCAGTGTTGTTTACCCGGATCTGCCATATACCTGCACACAACTCCCACTGCATGTGCTATATCCGGTCTGGTACAAACCATTGCATACATCAGGCTTCCCACAGCTGATGCATAAGAAATATTCTTCATGGACTCACACTCTTCAGCAGTCTTTGGTGACTGCTCTTTAGACAGCTTGAAGTGACTTGCTGGAGGAGTGTTGACTAGTTTTGCATCTTGCATGTTAAACCTACCCAACACTTTCTGAATGTAGCCTTCCTGAGATAGCTTCAGAATACCATCTATTCTATCCCTCACAATTCTCATTCCAAGATTTATTTTGCTGCTCCCAAGTCCTTCATAGCAAATTCCTTTGACAGTTGCTTCTTCAACTTGTTGATCTCTGTCATACTTGATCCTGCAATGAGCATATCATCCACGTACAACAGCAATATGATATAACAATTGTCAAACTTCTTAAAGTAACAACAGTGGTCCATGTTGCATCTAATGAACCCATTGCTACATATGAATCCATCAAACTTCTTGTACCACTGCCTGGGGGCTTGTTTCAGACCATACATGCTTTTGTTCAATTTGCAAACAAGGTTTTCTTTATGATGTTCATGAAAACCTTCTGGTTGCACCATATAAATGTCCTCCTCCGGATCACCATGGAGAAAAGCTATTTTTACGTCAAGTTGTTCTAGGTGCAAGTTTCAACAGTAACAATACTTAGCACTAATCTAATAGTGGTTAGCTTGACAACTGGAGAGAAAATTTCAGTGTAGTCATACCTTCCTTCTGTTGGAAACCTTTCACAACCACCTTGCTTTGTACCTCTTGCTGCCATCATGTTCTTCTTTTAACCGAAAAACCCATTTATTTTGCAATGCCCTCTTGCCAGGTGGTAGCTCAGTCAGCACCCAAGTTTCATTTTTGTATAGGGAGTTCATTTCATCTTTCATTGCCAACTCCCACTTGACTGAATGTTCCACCTGCATAGCTTCATCAAAGCTCTCAGGTTCATGTGCATCAGTCAACAACAAGTAGTACATTGCAGAAGAAAACCGTTCAACTGGCTTGTGCAATCTACTTGATCTTCTCAGTTGAACCTCTGGTGCACTGTACTGTTCTCAGGATCTCCTTGAGATCTTCTTAGCACATCCTCTTCTGAAATTTCCTCCAACTCAACCTGTGCACTTTCTAACTTTCTTGACCTGCATCTTTAGATTCACATCAGATCTATGCTTATAAAGCAATTTTTCATTGATATAACATTCCTTTGTCTAATGATTTTCTTGCTTTCATCATCCCAGAAGCGGTATCCAAATCATCAGAACCATATCCAATGAAAAAACATCTCCTTGACTTAGGATCTAACTTGTCTCTGTCATTGGAATCAACATGCACATATGAAACACAACCAAATACTCTCAGGTGTGAGAGAGTTACCTCCTTACCGGTCCAAGCCTCTTATGGTAGCTCACCATTTAGAGGAACACTGGGTCCTCTATTAATCAGATAAGCTACAGTGTTAATTGCATCTGCCCAAAAGGTCTTCAGTAGGCCAGCATGTAGCCTCATGCTTCTAGCTCTCTCATTCAAGGTTCTGTTCATGCGTTCAGCAACCCCATTCTGTTGTGGAGTATTTGGAATTATTTTCTCCATACGAATACCATGTACTGCACAGAAATCTTTGAATTCCTTGCTGCTATATTCTCCTCCATTGTCTGACCTCAAACACTTGATCTTTGCACCAGTTTGATTTTCCACTTCAGCCTTCCACTTCACAAAAGTAGAGAACACATCAGATTTATTTTGAGAAAATAAACCCATACCTTCTGAGTGGAGTCATCAATAAAGGTGACATAATAGAGTGAGCCTCCAAGGGATCGAACAGGGGCCGGTCCCCACACATCAGTGTGCACAAGTTCTAACTTTTCTAGCTTAGAGCTTCTTCCAGCTTTAGAGAAGGTGACCTTTCTCTGCTTTCCCATAATGCAATCTTCACACAGTCCAATATCTATGGACTTTAGATCACCTAACTTCCCTTTTGCAACCATCATCTTCATTCCCTTCTCACTCATGTGCCCAAGTCTGCAGTGCCAGATCTTGGAGTCCTCTTCTGAATTTGCCACTGCCACTAAGTCTTTGTCATTTGTAGTCATATAAAGAGTTCCCATCTTGCTGCCTCGTGCTATAACCATGGCACCCTTGGTTTTCTTCCAGCACCCATTAACAAAGGTAGTGACATATCCTTCATCATCAAGCTGACCAATAGAGATCAGATGTAAGGCCCTCGAATTTCCGTCGCATTATTTGTATTTGTGTGTGTATAATTGTACTTGTGTATGTATGTACATATTTACGTACGTATTGATTAGTATAATTATGTGTGCGTCTGTTTATATTAGATGTAAATAATGCATGTATTGAATGGTGATAGTATGGATACACTACCATATACATATTGCATGTATATATGCATGGTATGCATGGTTTTCTGCATATTTTGGAGTTCTGGCCGAAGGCCACCTTGGCGTCAACCCCTGGCCGTTGAGGTAGTGTCAGCGTCCAGACATGGACGCCAACACTAATCCTGGCGTCCAGCGATATGGACGCCAATCTCTCTGGCCTACATGCGCAGCAGAGCTGCAAACTTCTGAAGCAAGAAAGCCAGCCATTGGGGGGGCTGTCCCCAACGGCTCTGAGGGCTGTCAAGTCACCCTAAGGGTGGGAGAGAGGCCTCTCCTTAAGTCTGAACCCGGAGCTACCTTTCCCACCCCTCTCTTCACACTTGCAAGAGGAGAAAAAGAAAGAAGAAAACCCTAGAAGAAAACTGAGAAAAACCCCATTCTTTGCACCCAAGAATCTGACTTCCTGGAGCTTGATCCGGCCATCTTCCACGACAAGAAGATAGCTGGAGCAAAGGAGGAGGCTTCCCCGACATCCCCCTGCTGAGGAGATCCTCCAGGAGCCCGGAGGAAGAAGATCTAGGAGGCGTTTCTGCACCTTCTTGGGACTGCCCAAGGAGGGCTTCACCCACACCCTAGACCCTTTGGAGCAATTTTTAAAAGGCAAGTGACCTAACCATGATGTCCCCGTATGTGTCTAGGTCGTTTCTACTAATTTTATGAATTTTCCCTCGAGTCCTAGACCCTCCCATTCACCCAAATTTGAGAGCTCGGGTCTGTGTTTCTGCACAGACCTGCATTGACGGCAAGGTCAATGGACGCCGATATCATGCTTGGCGTCCATCGACCATGCCGCTGACCCTGAGTCAGCGGCCAGAGACCGCCGCCAAGTTCCTCTGGACAGAACAGTGACCTGTTCTGCCCTTCCTATACAACTATTTTCGGTATGGTTTCCGTGATGAGGATATATGGTAACCCTATACACTATGTATATTGTCAATTGTGATGTGTGATGGTGAATGTAGGGAATTTTATACCGTGAATGTGTAAGCATGAATTGTTGGAAATCTTGCCAATCCATGTTTCATGATTGAGATTAGTCTGAATGACTTAGTTTTGTCAGAGCATGAAGATTAGTAGATCAGTATATGTATTCTCAATTTTGATAAATTGTCCATGCTTGCGTGAGTTGGAAATAAATTTCGTTCGGTAAATAGAAAGACATGCAAAAATGGTTCGTGGTGATCGATCTGTGATTGTATGATTTAGGATAGTTCGGTATTCTCAAATCATGCACATAATAGTAATCTCTGTTCAACAGTAAGTGGCAAAAATTTCATGATGTATTAAACTCCATGTTAACTTAAATTGTGATTGGCATGTGGAATAAGTGTTTGATTTTCTGTAAATTCTATTTAGCTCAGAAAAATCTGAAAATTTGAGTGTATGATCTTGAACCCGAAAACAGCCTGTGGTTAAAATTTCAGGTCATTTGGACTAGAGCACGATGCCTTATGAAAATTTCCATGAAAATGTGAAATTGATGCATGTCCATGTAAAAATGAGTTGATTCATGTTTAATCCAACCTGATTAGTGAATTTATTGTGTGTTAACTTCTGAAATCTGTAGTGTCCTGTTAGAAAAAATAGAGATATACATGTGAGTGAGAAAGTGAATGAGATGAAAAGTGATTTATGAAAATCGGTAAAATGTGTAAATGTGTAACTGTGCCAATGTGACACTGCTTCCGTAGAGGGCAGTGGAACTATATCAGGGAAAAGTCCCCCTGAGAAAGTTCAATGTGTAAGTGACCCTAAGGGCATTAGGGGGAATCCTGGAGGTGGACAAGTACCACTGGTTAGGGTGGAGACTTGTTCTCCCGGTCTGCGCAGTCCAAGAGTCGCCATTGGAATGCCTAGATGGGGTCTATGTGTAATGTGATGTGTATATGTCCTTCTTTGGTGGTTTGGACTATGTGTCACGGCACCTAAAATGTGTAATGTGTTCATGTGTAAATGTGTAAGTGAACAAATGTGAATGTGTGTGCGTAAAGTGCAACCATGTGAAAGAGGAAACTTGTGTAAAGAAAATGTGAAATTTTAAATGAGAAGGTATGATATTGAAATCTATGTGAGACAAATCTGAAACCATGTGAAATCAGCAACTTAAAGCATGTGAAAACGTTTATATATGTGTTTTAAAAACATGTAAGACCCATGCTAGTCGTGTTTTCCTTTCATGTATGCACAATGTTCATGTTGGTAGCTCTCATGTCTTGGTTCCTTAAGGGTAAAGTTTCATGAGTAAATTGAATAGAGCATGTGATAGGTAAATTTTATTCTTAGAAATAGAAAGCATGATCCATGTATAAATTGTAAAACTTTCATGATAGGTTGAAACTTTGAAATGACTAGCATGCCATGTTTTGAAAATTGTAAATGTGCATGTAGGAACCACTATGACTTATACGTGTATGTTATGAGTAGTGTTGCTTGCTGAGTCTTTGGACTCACTCCTTGCTTCAGCGTACAGGTGTAGTTGGTGACGTGGCACCTTTGGAGGAGACAGTGGAGACGGACTCCGAGCGCGGAGATTAGCTAGTCTTTGGAGTTTCTTTGTGACTTGTGCATTCCATAGTATGTAATTTGAACATTGTATTAGAATTATCATGAAAAGGATGTATAAGTGTGGACATTATGTATTTAGATTTCAGCAGTTTAAATTATGTGAACTTTTAGTTCCTTATTGTTAATTGCAAACTTCATGTATGTTAAATGTGGATGATGAATGAATGGAGACAGTTGTCTTTTACTTCCGCTACTCTGTTGTATATTCGCGTGTATTTCAGCTGTATGTATCGTTTGGGTAAATGTCCCACTGTGAGGACTCTCGCTATACCGACGTGGGTTGGTATAACCGTACCGGTATAATGAGGGCCGCCACAGAGATTGGTATCAGAGCAACCGGTTGAGATTGCACATGAATATACATAAGTCATCATCTTCATTGCATGCTAAGTATGTCCACATGTGTAGAAAACACTAATGAGAAGTGAAAGATAGATAAGAAAATGGTTAGAAAACTTAGTAACCTAGCTCTAATGGTGGCTGAAATTTATTACAGCCATGGCTTCGAGAGGTAGGCGTGGTGGAGCGTCGTCCCGTGAGGACGAGCCGCGACGTGATGAGCAGGCGGAGCAACAGGCCCCAGCACCGCGAGGCCCTGTACTTCCCCACCCCCGCCTGTGGATTACGGAGTATTCATGCAAGGTCTGGTGCAAGCCATGCAGACGCAGGCTCACACCCAGGCAGCACTCCAGGCTCAGTTGGAGGCCCAGGTAGAATAATGAAACAACTAGTAGTTGGCTATTTAAATTGCATGATATTGTGTTTATTGTGTATTGCCTATTGTTTAATGTAGCAGGCTCAGGCACCAGCTCAGGACCATGGTGGACCATCCATCATGGAGCGATTCAAGAGGATGACCCCACCCTCTTTTAAGGGGGAGAGTGATCCATTAATGGCAGAAAGTTGGATGAGGGAGACAGAGAAAATCTTCCGAGCCATCAGGTGCCCTGATGAGGATAAGGTGACACTAGCCACTACATGCTACAGGTAGACTTTTATTTGTATGTTTGTGTGTTTTGCTTAAGTTATAATCTTAGTTGGTGCTTATGAAGGTGTATTGCAGGAGAGCGGATGTATGGTGGTCCTCCCTACTACGTACACGCTTTGAGGGCGGAGCAGTAGACGTGACGTGGGACGCGTTCGTGAGGCTCTTCCGAGCCAAGTTCGTCCCAGAGCATATCCAGGACAAGATGGAGCAAGAATTCCTTTCCCTGACGCAAGGATCAATGACCGTCCTGGAATACGAGGCAAGGTTTTCTGAACTCTCTAAATATGCACCGCATTGTTGAGGATGAGCGCAGGAAGATGAGAGTTCGTGATGGGACTCAAGCCATCACTGTGGACGAGACTCGTGGCGTTTGACCACCGCACGCTAGACGAGGCCCTCAGTGCTGCCTGCAGGCATGAGGGAGAAATGGCAGTATCTGGAGGAAAAGAAGGCTTGCAGAAGAAGCCGACAGCGACATTCCAGCGGCAGGATAAGAAGAAGACGGTGTACCAGACCCGCAGAAACCAGTGGCAGTCAGCAACTCTTAGGTACCTTCTGTACGTTCCCCCGGTGTGAAGAAAGAGTGTCCCCATTGCGGGAAGACACATGGTGGGTCCGAGTGTTGGTTGGTAGCGGGTAGATGTTTGAAGTGTGGGAGCAGCGACCACAAGATCAAAGATTGCCCAAGACTTTAGCAAGAAGCTCAGCGTGGAGCGCCAGCACCAGCAGTAGCGGCAGCCGCGCCAGCTACAGGAAGACCAGGAAGCCTCGAGCCCCAGCTCGAGTGTTGCTTTAGCTCGCGAGGACGCCGAGCAGGCGAGCATGTCACCAAAGGTACGGTTTTGCTTTTCGGTGTGCACGCTCGGGTTTTGTTTGATACGGGTGCTACTCACTCGTTCATTTCCGAGCAGTTCGCTAGGCAGTTAGCCCTAGAGTCAGGCATAGAGTCTGAGGAGTTTAGAGGTCCCTTTGTCTGTGCACACCCCTACGGGTATGGTATCGACTAGGAAGTGCATTCCGTCATTACCTGTGTGCATTGAGGATAGAATCCTAGATGGGTGTTTCTTCTTGCTAAAGATGAAGGACTATGATGCTATTCTTGGTCTGGATTGGCTAGAGGAGCACTATGCGTTAGTGGATTGTCGTCGGAAGAGGATCGTTTTCCGAATTCCTGTGAGGACGAGTTCTCTCATCCCTTGCCAAAGAACGTGGCGGGAAAGTTAGTCATCTCTGCCATGAAGGCGATGCGCATGGTGAACAAGGGTTGTGACGCATTTCTTGCCAGTGTTTGCTAGTACCCGATACTGGTTCGTCACTGACTCTTGCAGAGATCGATGTGGTGCAGGATTTTCCAGATGTCTTCCCGATGACTTGCTGGATTGCCACCGGATAGGGAGATAGAGTTTACCATAGAGTTTCTCCCAGGCACCTCTCCTATCTCGAAGGCCCCATATCGGATGGCACCTGCGGAGTTAGCCGAGTTGAGGAGGCAATGCATGAATTGCTTGATAAGGGATTTATTCGCCCTAGTGTTTCCCCTTGGGGCGCACCTGTATTATTCGTCAAGAAGAAAGACGGGTCACTTAGGTTGTGCATTGACTACAGAAAGCTGAACCAAGTGACTGTGAAGAACAGGTATCCCTTACCTCGTATCGATGATCTGTTTGACCAGTTGCAGGATGCATCAGTCTTTTCTAAGATTGACTTGCGATCTGGTTATCATCAGCTGCGGATTAGGATTAGGATGTGTCCAAGACGGCATTTAGATCCGTTATGGACATTATGAGTTCTTGGTCCTTCCTTTCGGATTGACCAACGCCCCTGCAGCATTCATGGATCTCATGAACCGGGTGTTTTAGTTATTTTAGATAGCTTTGTGTTGTGTTTATTGATGATGTGTTGGTCTACTCTCCGTACGAGGACACGCACCGTCAGCATTTGAGGTTAGTCTTAGAGGTTCTCCGTGAGCACAAGTTGTATGCGAAGTTCAGCAAGTGCGAGTTCTGGTTGCGCGAGGTTCACTTTCTCGGGCATGTGATCTCCGGCGCTGGTGTTGCAGTTGATCCAGCAAAGGTCCAAGCTGTTATGGATTGGGAGACTCCCAAGACCCCTTCGGAGATTCGTAGTTTCATTGGGTTAGCTGGTTATTATCGGCGGTTCATTGAGGGTTTCTCATCCATCGCCGCCCCTTTGACAAAGCTGACTAGGAAAGGTGAGAAGTTCGTGTGGTCTGAGAAGTGTGAGAGTAGTTTTCAATTATTGAAGACTAAACTCACGTCAGCCCCGGTGTTAGTTTTGCCGAGCGGTGTAGAGGGCTTCGCTATCTACACGGATGCGTCTCATATTGGTTTAGGCTGTGTACTCATGCAGCGAAGAGGGTAGTGGCTTACGCTTCTCGTCAGTTGAAGGAGCATGATAAGAACTATCCGACTCATGATTTGGAGCTCGCAACAGTGGTTCATGCACTAAAGATCTGGAGGCACTATCTTTATGGTGTCAGATTTGAGGTGTTTACCGACCACAAGAGCTTGAAGTATCTTTTCTCTCCCAAAAGGAATTAAACCTGAGGCAGAGAGATGGATTGAGTTCTTGAAGGACTATGACTTCGACCTTCAGTATCATCCTGGAAAGGAGAACGTCGTAGCAGATGCTCTTAGTAGAAAGAGGTCTTCGCTCCCAGAATTGGAAGATGTTGGAGGATGTAGCATGCTCTATGACCGAGATAGAGCCATCGCTGTGTCAGGCTTTTGTAGCTCAGCTATCCCTTAGATCCTCAGTCTTGGATGAGGTGATTGAGCAACAAAGCCGACCCTAGATTGTTAGAGTTAGTGGGTAAGGCGGGCATTGCTCATGATGAGGACGGTGTGATTAGATTTCAGCATCGTGTTTGTGTCCCTAATGTAGTAGATGTCCGTGAGCATGTGTTAGCGGAGGCTCACAGATCGCGATTCTCTATTCATCCGGGTAACACTAAGATGTACCAAGACCTGAAGAGATCATTTTGGTGGTCCGGCATGAAGAAGGATGTTGTGGATTATGTGTCTAGATGTCTAGTATGTCAGCAAGTGAAAGCCGAGCGGCAGCGACCATCCGGCCTTATGCAGAGGATGGATATCCCAGTGTGGAAGTGGGAAGCTGTCACTATGGATTTCGTCTCGGGTTTGCCTCGCTCTAGAAGGGGCAATGACTCGATTTGGGTAGTTGTGGATAGGTTCTCGAAGACTGCTCATTTCTTGCCTATGAAGAAGAAGCAGTCAGTAGAGAGTTTAGCTAGATTGTATGTTAGCGGTATCATTAGATTGCATGGTGTGCCGAAGTCCATCATTTCGGATAGAGATCCGAGATTTACTTCGAGATTGTGGAAGGGTCTTCAGGATGCGTTAGGTTCGGAGCTTAAGCTCAGTTCGGCGTTTCATCACCAGACCGATGGACAGTCTGAGAGGACTATCCAGACGCTCGAGGATATGTTGATTGCGTGTGTTTTGGATTGGAAGGATGATTGGGAGCGTCATTTACCTCTTGTGGAGTTCGCATACAACACAGCTTTCATGCTAGTATTGGTATGGCTCCATTCGAGGCGTTGTATGGTAGGCCCTGCAGATCTCCGTTATGTTGGGAGGAGACTGGTGATAGGCAGTTGATCGGACCGGAGTTAGTTCAGGAAACTTCGGACAAGATCCAGCTTATCAGAAAAGGCTTGTTGCGGCACAGGATAGGCAGAAGAGTTATGACGACAACAGGAGGAAGGATCTAGAGTTCGAGGTTGGCGATCATGTCTTCTTGAAGATATCGCCTACTCGAGGTGTTGTCAGATTTGGCAGGCATAGCAAGCTAAGCCCTAGGTTCATTGGCCCATATGAGATTCTCAGACGTTTGGGCAGCGTGGCGTATGAGCTAGCTTTACCCCCAGCTTTGGCTACGTTCACCCTGTATTCCACGTATCTATGCTCAGGAAGTATGTCCGAGATCCGTCTCATGTGATTAGTCATGAGCCAGTGGAGATCCAGCCAGATCTTTCGTATGTCGAGCAACCAGTAGCCATTCTTGACCGGAAGGTTCAGCATCTCCGAACAAGAGTATCGCGTCGGTGAAAGTTCTATGGCGGAACTTCTCACGTGAGGAGGCTACTTGGGAGCTTGAGGATGCGATGAAGAAGAAGTATCCCCTTTTGTTTGAGTAGTGTCGTTCTAACTTCGAGGACAAAGTTTCTTTAAGGGGGAGGGTGTAAGGCCCTCGAATTTCCGTCGCATTATTTGTATTTGTGTGTGTATAATTGTACTTGTGTATGTATGTACATATTTACGTACGCATGATTAGTATAATTACGTGTGCATCTGTTTATATTAGATGTAATAATGCATGTATTGAACGGTGATAGTATGGATACACTACCATATACATATTGCATGTATATATGCATGGTATGCATGGTTTTCTGCATATTTTGGAGTTCTGGCCGAAGGCCACCTTGGCGTCAACCCCTGGCCGTTGAGGTAGTGTCAGCATCCAGACATGGACGCCAACACTAATCCTGGCGTCCAGCGATATGGACGCCAATCTCTCTGGCCTGCATGCGCAACAGAGCTGCAAACTTCTGAAGCAAGAAAGCCAGCCATTGGGGGGTGCTGTCCCCAACGGCTCTGAGGGCTGTCAAGTCACCCTAAGGGTGGGAGAGAGGCCTCTCCTTAAGTCTGAACCCGGAGCTACCTTTCCCACCCCTCTCTTCACACTTGCAAGAGGAGAAAAAAAAGAAAGAAAACCCTAGAAGAAAACTGAGAAAAACCCCACTCTTTGCACCCAAGAATCCGACTTCCTGGAGATTGATCCGGCCATCTTCCACGACAAGAAGATAGCTGGAGCAAAGGAGGAGGCTTCCCCGACATCCCCCTGCTGAGGAGATCCTCCAGGAGCCCGGAGGAAGAAGATCTAGGAGGCATTTCTGCACCTTCTTGGGACTGCCCAAGGAGGGCTTCACCCACACCCTAGACCCTTTGGAGCAATTTTTAAAGGCAAGTGACCTAACCATGATGTCCCCGTATGTGTCTAGGTCGTTTCTACTATTTTATGAATTTTCCCTCGAGTCCTAGACCCTCCCATTCACCCAAATTTGAGAGCTCAGGTCTGTGTTTCTGCACAGACTGCATTGACGGCAAGGTCAATGGACGCCGATATCATGCTTGGCGTCCATCGACCATGCCGCTGACCCTGAGTCAGCGGCCAGAGACCGCCGCCAAGTTCCTCTGGACAGAACAGTGACCTGTTCTGCCCTTCCTATACAACTATTTTCGGTATGTTTTCCGTGATGAGGATATATGTAACCCTATACCTATGTATATTGTCAATTGTGATGTGTGATGGTGAATATAGGGAATTTTATACCGTGAATGTGTAAGCATGAATTGTTGGAAATCTTGCCAATCCATGTTTCATGATTGAGATTAGTATGAATGCCTTAGTTTTGTCAGAGCATGAAGATTAGTAGATCAGTATATGTATTCTCAATTTTAATAAATGTCCATGCTTGCGTGAGTTGCAAATAAATTCCGTTCGGTAAATAGAAAGACATGCAAAAATGGTTCATGGTGATCGATCTGTGATTGTATGATTTAGGATAGTTCGGTATTCTCAAATCATGCACATAATAGTAATCTCTGTTCAAACAGTAAGTGGAAAAAATTTCATGATGTATTAAACTCCATGTTAACTTAAATTGTGATTGGCATGCGGAATAAGTGTTTGATTTTCTGTAAATTCTATTTAGCTCAGAAAAATCTGAAAATTTGAGTGTATGATCTTGAACCCGAAAACAGCCTGTGGTTAAAATTTCAGGTCATTTGGACTAGAGCACGATGCCTTATGAAATTTTCCATGAAAAGTGTGAATTGATGCATGTCCATGTAAAATGAGTTGATTCATGTTTAATCCAACCTGATTAGTGAATTTATTGTGTGTTAAACTTCTGAAATCTGTAGTGTCTTGTTAGGAAAAATAGAGATATACATGTGAGTGAGAAGTGAATGAGATGAAAAGTGATTTATGAAAATCGGTAAAATGTGTAAATGTGTAACTGTGCCAATGTGACACTGCTCCGTAGAGGGCAGTGGAACTGTATCAGGGAAAAGTCCCCCTGAGAATGTTCAATGTGTAAGTGACCCTAAGGGCATTAGGGGAAATCCTGGAGTGGACAAGTACCACTGGTTAGGGTGGAGACTTGTTCTCCCGGTCTGCGCAGTCCAAGAGTCGCCATTGGAATGCCTAGATGGGTCTATGTGTAATGTGATGTGTATATGTCCTTCTTTGGTGGTTTAGACTATGTGTCACGGCACCTAAAATGTGTAATGTGTTCATGTGTAAATGTGTAAGTGAACAAATGTGAAATGTGTATGCGTAAAGTGCAACCATGTGAAGAGGAAACTTGTGTAAAGAAAATGTGAAATTTTTAAATGAGAAGGTATGATATTGAAATCTATGTGAGACAAATCTGAAACTATGTGAAATCAGCAACTTAAAGCATGTGAAAACGTTTATGTATGTGTTAAAAAACATGTAAGACCCATGCTAGTCGTGTTTTCCTTTCATGTATGCACAATGTTCATTGGTAGCTCTCATGTCTTGGTTCCTTAAGGGTAAAGTTTCATGAGTAAATTGAATAGAGAGCATGTGATAGGTAAATTTTATTCTTAGAAATCTGAAAGCATGATCCATGTATAAAATTGTAAAACTTTCATGATAGGTTGAAACTTTGAAATGACTAGCATGCCATGTTTTGAAAATTGTAAATGTGCATGTAGGAACCGCTATGACTTATACGTGTATGTTATGAGTAGTGTGGCTTGCTGAGTCTTTGGACTCACTCCTTGCTTCGGCGTACAGGTGTAGTTGGTGACGTGGCACCTTTGGAGGAGACAGTGGAGACGGACTCCGAGCGCGGAGATTAGCTAGTCTTTGGAGTTTCTTTGTGACTTGTGCATTCCATAGTATGTAATTTGAACATTGTATTAGAATTATCATGAAAAGATGTATAAGTGTGGACATTATGTATTTCGATTTCAGCAGTTTAAATTATGTGACTTTTAGTTCCTTATTGTTAATTGCAAACTTCATGTATGTTAAATGTGGATGATGAATGAATGGAGACAGTTGTCTTTTACTTCCGCTACTCTGTTGTATATTCGCGTGTATCTTAGCTGTATGTATCGTTTGGGTAAATGTCCCACTGTGAGGACTCTCGCTATATCGACGTGGGTTGGTATAACCATACCGGTATAATGAGGCCGCCACATCAGATTTCTCTTTAAGCTAGGAACATGTCTAACATTCCTCAGCTTCCATACAGTCTCGTTTGCTGTTTTCAACTGAACATCACCCTTCCCCACAATATCTAGGGGCTCATCATCAGCAAGATAAACCTTCCCAAAATTATCAGCACATAATTTTGTAAAGTTTCCTTGCGTGAGGTAGAGTGAAAAGATGCTCCAGAATCTAGAATCCAAGATTCAATGGGACTATTAACACTCAAGATTAGAGCATCTTGGAATTGCTCTGTCATGACATTGGCAGAGTCTTCTTCCTTTTCTGCCCCTTATCCTTTTTCTTTGGAAGCCTGCAATCCTTCTTAAAGTGACCCTTCTTACCCAATTCCAGCAACCATCACCATGGGGTTTGGACTGACTTCTTTTCTTGGACTTGGATCTATTCCGATTTTGTCCATGCTGATTTGTTCTTCCCCTGCCTTCAGTGTTTAAGGCAGACCCTGAAACTTCATCAGATTCCCTCTACGAACATCCTCGCTCAGAATCAAGTCTCAAATCTCTATAAGTGTCAGTTTGCTTGAACCTAAAGATCTGCTAACAGCCGTCACAGTAGCGCCCCAACTTTCAGGTAAGGAGAACAAAAGAATCAGGCTTTAATCTCATCATCAAAATCTATTTCCACAGAACTCAACTGGGTTGTAATCACGTTGAATTCATTTATATGATCTGTGACCGAGGAACCTTCGGCCATCTTCAGATTAAACAAACGACACATCAAATGTACCTTGTTGGAAGTAGATGGTTTCTCATACATTTTGATAACGCCTTCATCAGACCTGCTGTGATCTTCTCGTTCACAATGTTGAACACGATGTTTCTGGCCAATGTCAGACGAACAACTCCGAGAGCTTGTCTATCCAGAAGATCCCAGTCTTCTTTCTTCATACCATCTGGCATCGTTCCAGAAGCGGCTGGTGCAACTTCTTTTGATACAAGTAGTCTTCGATCTGCATCTTCCAGAATCCGAAGTCCTTGCCATCAAACTTCTCGATCCTCACCTTTCCTTCATCCACTGCCATCGCTCCCCATGTTTCCCTCGAACCAGTGCTCTGATACCAGTTGTGGGGAATCGTCCCCCTGATCGGTAGCCCTCTCTCGCACAACTCACACGTAAGTTTAGAGAAGAGATAGAAGAAGGGAGATGAGAAACACAAGAACACCAGATTTTTACGTGGTTCAGAGGCAAAGCCTTCCTACGCCCACGACCATAGCAGCAGTTCCAATACTATACGTTAGGAACAATCATACCACTCGTACAGAAGAGACCGCCCTACTATATATACTAGAAGATTAGGGCGCCATAATCGAGATTTACAAGGATAAAACTGCCCCCTACCTCAGATTCACGAAAGTCGTCTGTCCTGGGTTGAGAAGTCGACTGCCTTGAGAAATTTGGCTGCTAAAGTCGAATGCCAAATTCGACTGTTGACTCCCACTGTTAAAGTCGAATGCTGAAGTCGACTGCTGCAGTCGAATGCTGAAGTCGACTACGGAAGTCGACTTCCTTGAAGACTTCGACTCATTCACTTATGTAAGCTGAATTTAGCTTTCGGGGGCACTGCCCCCCGAGACCCCCACAGGGAGCGCTGCCCCCCCCCCCCTTGACCCCCACAGGGGGCGCTGCCCCCAGACCCCCGCGACCTGACCGCGCAGGTCGATCTACGACCCAGACCCCCTGTATTGATCCACATTGTTAAAGTTCTGACTCCACACTCTAACACAGAATAGCCAGCGTAGTATTATATGAGATAAGATTGTAGAGTCAAAGTGATGAGGACAGTATTTTGGAAATAATGAAGAGGTAGTGTGAAAATCAGCTAGAGAAGATGATTTAAAGACAAGATAGGTACAAGGCGAGTTAGATGTGTCAGTAATCATGAACCAGAGTGTTGAATTTAAAAAGAAAGCCCAAGTAGATTTGATATATAAAGAAAAGCAGATCAGCAAACTCCAGTGTTTCAGGTCAGTGGCAGTTGATGGAGCAGAATAAGTAAAAATATATGAAATGAGAATTGAGTCCAACTGGGATTCGAGTAATAGTGAAAATGGAAAGTCAAGAAAAGCAAAACGGAAACAGAATTTATGAAAGATTGTGCCGAGTGGTTAGTATGATCAAGTAGCGCAACGGAAGCATAGTGGGGCTATACCCCATAGGTTCATTTCTTCGAAAGGGGAATTGTAAATTTTGGCACAAATGGCAAGAGACCGGAAATTTAAGAAATGTGAGTTAAAGAAATGCGAGCAGAACAGCATGAAAGTGCAAAAAATTCAGAAAAAGATAATGAGTTTTCTGTGGAAAAGTTAGCAGTTGAAAGTATAAAGAAGAAGAAAGAAAGATAAGCATAGAACAATTGACAGTCATGAGTAAAGAAGATATGGCATTACAGAGTGCGAGAAAAATAATATAGTTTTAAATGGCAGATTAAAATATAAATACAAATGAGGATAACAGCAGGCAATGATAAACAGAAATGAAATGGCACCGGAAAATTTGAGAATTGAATGAGATTATGACATGGTAAGCATTACAGTGGAGCAGTGTTTAGTAACAATTTGAGGAAGTAAAACGGCCTAGAAGGATATTGCAGGCATGGTCAGGAAAGTGTGGAAACAGGTTGAGTCAAAGGAGATAAAGCGCCAACGGCAGGTTATAATGGCTACCATTGAAAATTGGAGAACGACAGAATGACATAAAGAGCAGAGCAAATATGAAGAGGATGAAAGAGAAAGGTAAAGCAGGAAAATATGAAAATGAGCAGATCAAGTAGTCCATGGGTAGTGATTGATTTGAAAAGCAAAAGCAGAAGAAATGTATCCTACTTGATCTGTATAAGTTTAAAT
The DNA here is from genome assembly GCA_014218235.1 of Colocasia esculenta. Lineage (NCBI taxonomy): Eukaryota > Viridiplantae > Streptophyta > Magnoliopsida > Alismatales > Araceae > Colocasia > Colocasia esculenta. The sequence goes on from JACBKR010003180.1 coordinate 53,548, forward strand.
TCTTTTTAGGTGATAGTCAGATTTACCGTGGCTTTGCTCTGATCGTTCGGATCCGACTTTATTGGATCATGTGTGCTGTTCTTGACCAAGAGTTGGTCAATGGGCTGTTTGTGTGATTTTGTGCACAAGTGAGCAATGTGGGCTGGATATGCCAGCCCATTTGCACTACAGTTCACTGTTTTGAAACGCGGTAGAGCCAGGCAACGCGATTTGAGACGCGATTCAGTGAACTGACTCTGTGACGCATGTCGCTCGGATCCTATGTGTCGTCGGCTTGGGTGGACGCGTTTAAAGAAGTTAAACACGGCGTGCTCTGCTCTGGACGTGATTTCGATCAGAGTTTTAAGTGTGTCGTTTCACCCAGACAGAGTAGAAGCTGCTCTGTTCAGCAAAGGGTGTGGAGCTGATGCGGCTTCTCCGATGATTTCTGGTGGCTTTCGACTTGGATGGCTCGTGCGGCACGGGAACCACGCGAGGACAGCGTTCAGAGCGTGGGCGTGTCGTCGGCGTGGAGGTTTTGGGGCGTTCTTCGGCGTCTTCTTCCGGTAGGAGACTTCCTACCTTTGTTTATCGTTTAAGGCATGAATGGATTGGGGATTAAGGGATGGATCATGTGTGGGTCATTTGCCTTGTTGGGTTTATCATGTTTACAGTTTTAATGGATTGAACGATGAGAACTGTTGTGGGTTCTCCCGTGTGGGAGAGTGGGTTCGGCCCGTGAGCTGAACCCACTGTCACCGTTGAAACGCATCTAGAACAGACGACGCGTTCATGTTGGAATGTGGCACGTGGTGTCGACGCATTTCTGTTTTGTCTGTGCGTAGTGGCAGTGTTGGTATCCCGTCTGTTTGCCCCGATGCGTTCTTATGGAAACACGTCGGTGTTGTCAAACGCGATTATATGTTGACCGTTGGTTAGACCAGTTTGGTCTAAAAGCATCGTGTAGGGATAACGTGACTTGGTCGCGTCACTGAGCCATGTTGTTAGCGTTTGGAATGAAGTTCGAACAGGTGGACGTGATTTGAATAGCGTTGCCTGTGTCCAACACGATTCAGCCTTCGAAGGGAAAGTTGTAGTGGCTGGGCAGTGATGGCCCTATGTGGACCTTGCCCTGGTTTCTTGTTGTTCTTTTAAGACTGTTGTGATGATTAATGTGTTAAGCGGTGTAGGTTGCCATGGAGGTCACGGGGTGACCAATGACAGGTAAGGTTGTGTTGTGTTGTTGTGATACAAAGTATGTATCAGTGTAGGATCGCTTGAGGGTCACGTGGTGATTGGTGTAAGCTAGTCCTAACACTCGTATATCGTGGTTTATAAATAAAGGATTGTTTAGGTATGTATATCGTGGTTTGTGTGCATACCGAGTCTAGTGGTCCGGTACTTAATCCAAAATCTCTTCAGTTGGGTACCCCAGGTTCCTAGGAGAGCCAGGCACGTGTGTTGTGCTCGGGCGTGTCCCGGTACGTGTGTACCTCTGAGGTCTGAGTCGTCTTTCTGGACACCCTCACTCCAGAGTTGAGTTGTATGTCCGACCGAGGGAAAGACGACTGAGGGGCAGCGTCTTGTGTTTGTGGGTGTGCAGTCGCTTGTAGCGCACTCGTGGCTGGGGACGGACACCAGTAGACGTCACTCGTCCCCAACTAGTCCTGTGTTCCAGTGCCTCACTTTAGGGAGCTCGGCCGGAGTCCCTAAAGGTGCCAGGCATGGACTTGCAGCTTTGTGGTCTACATGTGTGGTGTTGATTTGACTCCACTATTCTTGGTTTATTGTAGTGGAGCGGCAATTGGACCTTCCGTCTGTAACTGCGAGACTAAGAGGTAGTTCTTGTGCTTTGTTGTCCGGGTTGGATACTGGCATCATGAACCAGTAGTCCGTTCCCGTGTAGTGGCGTTGTTTCCGTACCGACTCGTGTTTGGCCACTGGTGGTGGTTTGTATATGATCCAATGGTTAAGATTGTAGCCGTTGTGGTGTGCCCTGAAGGTGGCACGGTTCTGTGGTTTTGTGTTGTACCTCATGGTAGTAGGTACATGTACCCCTCGAGGGTAGTGTTGTGTTGTGGTACGTGAGTCTCGTCCTTAGCAGATGTTAGGTGTGACCGTACGTACTGGGGAGATCTTTGCTGTGATTCTCCACGTGCTGGTGTTTTCTGGTTATGGTTTGGTATGCGGGTATGGTTGGTTGTCGCCAATCCCGAAGCTCCGTACGTGTGGTTAGCATGTGAGACTGTAGCCTAGGCAGTGGTTTTCCGGTGAGGCTTATGGTGACGTGGTTTGGTTGTAGGGTGGACTAGCGGTGCTAAGCTAGTCTTGTGTTTCCCTTTACTTTCCGAGGACTAGGTTTAGCCAGTTGTTTGTGTGATTAGTTGTTGTTTAACATGCTTGTGTGTGCATGTTACGCTTTGGTTGCCGGTGTTGCCATTGAGACCCTCTGGGGTTGAGGTCTTTTAAGTGTAGTTGTGCTTTCTTTGTGAGGTCCCTATTGAGTCAGTGACTTGTTGAGGCTCACTCCCTTACAGTTTATTTCAGGTATTGGCTGACATTGGCGTGGTTTACGTAGGAGTAGTGCAGACTTGTACCACCAGCAGTAGAGTTAGCTTAGTAGTGTGAGCTTGTGCTCCCTCGGGGTATGCCCCAGGTAGTTATACTCTTTATTTGGACATGTAATGTTGTAAAGGGACTTTTGTACATTGTTGTTTACAGTTATAAGCACTTGTACTTTCCTATGTCTTATACTGTACTTGTGGTCTTTTATATTCGTACTGACACGTGTTAGTGATCCCCTTGCGAGACTTCAGTCTATTCGCGGGAGACGAATCTGGATATAGACCCTTATTGGGTATAGATATCCAAGGCCGTTACATACATGTGATGCGCGGGAAGCTTTTTGAAATCCACAGAGATTTGAAATTATATATTGAATATCATGTGAAATGAAACTTTAATTAGAAGATTAAACAAGACTATTCAATGGCTGTCTAAGTTTTTTTGCAAATAGAGAGTTGATGTTGATATCAATCAATAATGTACTTATGTGAGAATGTAATCAAGTTGAAACCATGTTGATTTGAACATAATCTATGTATTAATGTAATGAAATCGATGTTCTGTACAAAGTCGTTATTTAAACTGAAATCGATGTGCAGATGAAATCGTTGTTGCACAAGAAGTCGTTATAGAGATTAAATCGTTGATTCTTGTAGAGTCGATGTTTTAGTGAAATCATTGTAGCAACCAAATCGTTGTAGCAACCAAGTCGTTGTTTAAGTAAAACAGAGTCGTTGTATTGACCAAGTCGTTGTAGCAATAACTGAATCGTTTAGAGACCAAATCGTTGTTAAGTTAAGAATCGATGTAGCGACCAAATCGTTGTTTCTATGAAGTCGTTGTTTAAGTGACTTATGGAATCGTTGTAGCGATCAAATCGTTATTTAAGTAAAACGAAATCGTTGTGGCGACTAAGTCGTTGTTTAAGTGAAATGAAATCGTTGTAGCGATTAAATCGTTGTTTAAGTAAAATGAAATCGTTGTGGTGACCAAGTCGTTGTTTAAGTGAAACGAAATCGTTGTAGTGAGCATGTAACAATCCTCCTTATACTGGTACAATTATACCATTCACATTGGTACAAAGAATGCCGTCACAGTGGACATTTACCCAACATTAACATTAGATTGACATGTACATGAATAACAAAAGATTACAGTGGAAATAAAAGAACTACTCTTATTCCATCATCATCATTCTATACATAGTCCATATAGCATAAAAGAAATACATATGCCCACATTATTACAACTCCAACATAATTTACATTGTCCATATGAAATACATCATTTATTGATTACATACTTAAGGAATGAATACATATAGAAATCTCCACAACAATGGCTACTCCTCCCACTCGGAGTCGCTCCTAACTATCTCCTCCTCCGAAGTGGAGACACCTGCCACACCTGAACGCCGAAGCAAGAATGAGTTTAAATAGACCCAGCAAGCAATCTTTGCACAACACCCTTATACATGTCATATGCACATGTTATTTGTTAACAATAGAAAGTAACACATATTTCATGCTTCATACAATTTAACTACTATACATGGAAACCTATAGTAATAGAACACATGTTCCATGCTTATAACATTAAGCAATTTAACATATTAATCCTACACATGCTTTCTACACCTTTTGTTTCATGCTTCAAAGATTTAAACCTCGTTCAAACTATATTGCAACTATACACATTTTAAACATGGAACTATACATAAAGTAATAGCATACTTAGCATGAATTTTATTCATTTTCTCATGTGTTTAACACAATTGTACACATATTTTGCTTGCTGTTTTGACATGAATTTAACACATTCTCATGGGATTACACTATTTCACATGATAACACATTCACTTAACAATTTCACATGCTCATATTTCACATTGCACATTTCACATGATCATATTCACATATTCACCTTTTACACTTAGTTGTCGTGACACATAGTCCAAACCACCACTAGAAGGACACACATATACACATACACATATCCATCACCTAGGCAATATAGCATAGATCTGGTTGACTACGCAGAACCGAGAGAAGCACTCTCCACCCTAACCAGTGGTACTTATCCACCTCCAGGATTTCATCCTAATGCCCTTAGGATATCACTCACATTGAACATTCCCGAAGGGACTTTACTACGGTAAAGTTCCATAGCCCTCTATGGTAGCAGTGTCACTAATGGCACAGTTTACTCATTTTCACATGATCACATTGTTTTCACATTATACACATGCATTAATTTACACATTGACATATACTCCTAGAATTCACACATGCTTCAGTTTATCTAGCATAAGGTTATTGTTCACAGTGATAAAATAACTCATATCACAGTCCTAGACATGCTGTTAATTACTGAATCACACAAGATTAAATGTAATATGTTCACATGGAATTTTCCATTGTTAAACCAGTAACAACACCTACTATTATCAAATAGAATGAAAATTGTATCATAGGTCCTAAACAGTAAACATATCACATGCTCAATTTTTCAAGTTTTTTTGATTTGTACACTAATTATAATAATTAAAACAAATATCATGCATTTTCACTAAGAATCTCATTTAGCAGGGTTTACATTTATACAGTCAGTTCTAATAGTTCAAAAACCTGCAATCAGTCATCATGTTGTCATGGAAAATTATGAAACCCTAACTCACAACAGATCTATTTACACAAGATTACACATGGTCATATTATGCTCACAGTTCAATTTCAAGAATTTTAATAATTAACACAAATCACATAAATTCGTTACATCCTCATGATATGACCTACTAATTGTACTTGACCTAAGAAAATTCTCACAACATGTACACACATCCAGAAGTCCAAAAAATACACCATAAAGATTAAATATAGATTTTGTAAAAAGACCTAATGAACTTGGCGGCACAGAGGTTGCTGCCAATCGGTTAATGGCACACGATGTTGCCGCTAATCCTGGATCTTAACGGCAGCAAGCTAGCCGTTAAGTTCCTATCTGCAGAAGTGCAGACTGCACGCACAAACCATGGTGAATGGGGTTCCAGACACGAGGAAAATTCTTTAAAAATACCTGGGACCTAGAAGACATGTGGGATGAGGATACAAGGTTACTTGCCTCTGAAAAATTGCTATATGAGATTTATTGTCGAAGATGTTCTCCTCGGCCATGCCAAGAAGCGCTTGAAATCTCCTCCCGAACCGGTTCTGTGTTGAAGCTGGGTGCACACCGAGTCGGGGAAGGTCCACCAATGCTAGGAGCACCTCTTAGTCGATGTAGATCGCTAAGAGGACTCCCCAATCGCCAGATCGAAGCCTCCCAAGATCAAGTTTTGCACAAGAAGTTCTAGGGTTTTCACAATAGCCTAAAAGACATAATCCGTCCAGAAGGAGATTTTTTATATCCTAAGGGACTCGGGATACGCATTTAGGTAGGAATCCTACCGTTGGAAGACAGTTTCCAAAAGAGGGACCAGAGGAACGCAGCCGTTTCTAGATCCGAAACCGCACAATTTCTGGGAAATAGACGGCCACACGTTGCCATTTACTGGGAGTTGGCGTCCATCGATCTGGACGTCGTCTCTCTCATAAACATCCATGCATGTTGACGTTTACATGCACTTCGGCCAAAACACAGAAACGACCATAAACATACATACACTATATGTATATACATGCAATATGTAATGTATAACTTAAACAACATCTATACAATATGAAGAAACAATATGTACATAAATAACAAGCATATACATGTACAACATTATTTAATTATAATATGTACAGAAATAAATATACGTATTTACACATATACATATATACACATAGCTTCATACACATCATTTGAACATCACATGACCAAGAATCTAAATAAAAGAGCAAAATTCGAGGGCCTTATAGAGCAAATCGTTGTTTCTATGAAGTCGTAAGATCAGAATCGTTGTTTTACTTATGAAGTCGATGCTAAACTAAAATCGATGTGTTCTCAGGAAGCCGTTGTTTAAGTGAAACCGATGCAGGAATGAAATCGATGTAGCAACCAAATCGTTGTTTCTCTAAGGAAATCGTTGTTCTTTCAAGGAAGTCGATGTGTACTTAGACAAATCATATGCATTGAACCTCATAGAACAATGTGTCTAGACAGCTAATTTATTTTAACTGAATTAGTCCTTGATGACCTA
>JACBKR010003181.1:0-60159 GCA_014218235.1 Colocasia esculenta
CCCCCGATAATTCCCACGCTCGGAGTCCTCTCCACTGTCCGCCATATCTCATCCAAGGTGTGTCACCAACTACACCTGTACGCCGAAGCAGGAGTGAGTCTAAGAGACTCAGCATGTAGCTCCATACACCTCATTCATGCATACATCATAGTAGGGTCTACTATTTCAATTTGCAAGGCAACATATAGCACGCTTGAACATTTATGAGAGACAACCTATCATGGTATTTCTACAACATTAAAACACATGGTACATGGTTAAGATGTTTCAAATACACCTCCTATCACATGCTTTCTACTCATTTAATCACATGAAGACTACACTTCCAATTTGACTATAACATGATAGCCATTTATATGGGATTAGAAATATCATAGCATGAATTTACGTAACATATTCTAACACATTCACTTCACATGGTTACGCATTCCCATATTTCACATGGTTCATTTTTCAAGCATTTCACATGTACACATGTTCACATTCTACATAAATGGTCACATGATTTCACATTTCACATTTGCTGCTCACATATATACACAATTACACATGTTCACATATACACATTTACACATGTTCACATATACACATTTCACAATTTATTTGCCGTGACACATAGTCCAAACACCACTAGAAGGACACATCACATACACATAACACATAGCACATCACCTAGCAATACAGTTGATGACTCTTGGCACTGCGCAGACCGGGAGAACACGTCTCCCACCCTAACCAGTGGTACTTGTCCACCTCCAGGATTTCATCCTAATGCCCTTAGGATATCTTAACACATTGAACCTTCTCATGGGGACTTTTCCATGATACAGTTCCACAGCCCTCTATGGAAGCATGTCACACACGGCACATTTTACACATTACACATTTCGATTTAACACATGTTTCACATATGATTTTCACACTTTCTTGTTTATGCACATGGTTCTATTCATCCCTAGCATGATGCTACTAATAACAGAATCCAAGCATTTAGTAGCTCATGGATTAATTGGAACACACTTATCTAACCTTAACATGATACATGTGTTTATACTCATTTTCACATGAAATCTCATAGTGTAGGCTACTGTTATCAAATTTCCCGAAAATTTTTACCACATGCTGTTTTCGGGTATAATAACACACATACAAATTTTCACATTTTTCTGAATTCACATGCATTTATAGAATTAAAACATTCATTTTCACGCCATTCTTAAACTAAGTCCACATAGAACATGACATGGATTTCAGATTTGATCATGCACAGTCATGAACCACACATACATATTAGCACACGGAAATTTTTCCCGAATTTATTTCCCAACATATGATTTACTAGAATTTTCACAAGGTCTACACATGCTTTCTATTTCTCATTGTAGGAATTATAAGAATTCACATGGATATGGGAAAATTCCCAAATTTGCAGGGCATGGACTGATACATATAAACATGGTTCATAAAATTTCTACAGCATTTAACTCCTCAGAAATCATGGAAAAAAATTAACCAAGCATAACCTCTTTCCTACACATGCTTTTCAATAATTCTAATAAATTATGCCATCTACAGAAAAATACAGAAATTCCACACACATCACATTACCTATTTTACATAACATATAAAATTTACATTATATCCTCATGCGTAGAAACCCGGAAATTAAAGATATAGGGCAGAACAGTTCACTGTTCTGTCAAGAAGAACTAAACGGCATACTACGGACGTTTACAAGAGTTGGCGGCAACATCGTTGGCCGCTGACTCAAGATCTCAACGTCAATGGGTCTTGCCGTCAAGTTAGGACCTGTGTTAAAACACAGTCCGAGCTCTGAATAATGGTGAATGTAGGGGATCCAGGACACAAGGAAAATCTATAAAAATGATAAAAACCTCCTAGACACATACAGGACAATGTGAAAGGGTTACTTGCCTTTGGAAAACTCCTAAAGGGATCAAATTAGTTGGAGAAGCTCTCCTTGGGCAGTCCCAGAAGCCTCCAAGATGCCTCCACTCCGGCTTCTGTGATGCTCCCCTCTGAAATCCAGGGCGGGGATGTGTAGCCGGTTATGTTGCCTTCCTCCTTGTCGAAGTAGATCTCCAGAAGAAGCCTTGGATCGCCGGATCAAAGCCTCCAAACTTCAGGTTTTCTCACAGGAAGCTCTAGGGTTTTCTCTCCTCTTCTCCCTTCTTGCAAGTGTGAAAATGGGTAGTGGGGAGAGGCCATTTCGGGTTCAGGAAGTAGGGGAGGCCTTCACCCACTCACCATGCCGATCTGACAGTTTTGGAGCCGTTGGGGGACATCCCCCCAATGGCTGCCATGCCTTGTTTCAGAAGACAGCAGCTCTGCTGCGCATGCAGGGCAGAGAAGTTGGCGTCCAGATCGCTGGACGCCGGAGCTAGTGCTGGCGTCCATGTCTGGACGCTGACACTGGCTCAACGGCCTGGGCTTGACGCCAAGGTGGCCTTCGGCCAGAACCCTAATTATGCAGAAAACCATGCATACTAAGCCTCTATACATGCAATATGTACATGATATAATATTCATACTATCATCATGCAATACATACATTTACGTTTAATATAAACACATGTACACGTATTATACTATTTTAATATCCACGTAATACGTACATACATACTCAACACAATATACTCACATAAATACGAAAAATACGACGGAAATTCGAGGGTCTTACAAAGAGAGTCTAAAAGACTAGGCAAGCATACCATATACAACATCCATACACATATCTTATACACATATTGCATGCTTTATGAAATTCAAGTATAACTCATGGAAACCTATATCAATGGTTAAGACATTAAACAATGTAATATGATCACCTATACATGCTTTCTACCTGAAACATGTAACATGATTTATAACCAAACATTATTCATGTCATGATTTATAGTACAAAATAATAGTAATCTACATGTATTCTAATCATTTTGACATTATCATTTCACATTCGTTTACACAATAACTTGCTGTTTTAATGCAATAAATTCATAATCATACATGATACCACATTTTATCAAGCATGGATTGAATGTTAAAACAACTCAAGTGATTGACAATACTATACCAATTTAGCATAAAACTATAGGTACTAATTGAGTAACATATTTAACATGGAATCTAGACATTCTTTCATGCATTTACCACAATTGTAATCACACTTAGCTTACTGTTTTAACATGAATTACACTTATTCACATGCTAGCACATTCACTTTATATTTTCACATACTCAATTACACATTTCACATTTCACAAGTTCACATGCAATATATTCACATTTCACATTTAGTTGTCGTGACACATAGTCCAAACCACCACTAGAAAGACACACATAACACATTCACATACCTATGACCTAGGCAATACAGTGATAGATCTTGGTTAACTGTGCGAACGGGAGAAGCACTCTCCACCCTAACCGTGGTACTTGTCCACCTCCAGGATTTCACCTATTTGCCCATAAGATTTCACACACTATGAACCTTCCCGTAAGGACTTTACTACGGTAGGGTCCCACAGCCCTCTATGGTAGCAGTGTCACACACGGAATAGTTTATACACTTTACATTAATCACATTGTTCATGATGTTCACATGCACTAAATTATACCATTCCCCTCACTTGTATACAATCACACAGTTTTCAGTTATCTAATAATATGCTACTATTTACAGTGTTAAATAGGTCATAACTTAATCTATTCATGCTGCAATTTACTGAAATACATACAATTAACATGCGCATGATCAACATAGTATTTTCTATCATATAACTCATAAGAGTGTCTACTGTTGACAGAATGCCATGAAATTTTATCACAAATCCCCACCAGTAAACCTATCATATATTGAATTTCTCATATTTTTCGGATCTATAACACAATTATACTAATTAAAACATACATCATTCACATTTACCGCTAATTACATCTACACGTGGTACACAGCAGGACAGTCAGTTGTAATGATTTCAGAACTTGCTAAAAGTCATCACACAACCATAGAATTTTGGGAAAGTCTACATAACATTAATCTATTTAAACAGGAATTAACGATGCTAAATATGCTTGTAATCTTATTTCAGAATTCTTGATAATTAACACAGTACATATAAATTCGCCCAAAATTCATGATAAGACCTACTACAAGTACTGAATCATATATAAAATCTACAGCATGTACATATATCTAAAATTCAAAAAATAATTCACAAAGGTGAAGCATTCCTTCTACAGAAAATTGAAGAACTCGGTGGCACACATGTGGCCGCCAACAGGGTTAACGGCACCATCGGTGGCCGCTAACTCTGGATCTTAATGGCACCAGAAGCTTCCTTTAAGTTCCTGTCTGTGCAAAACACAGACTGAACTCAAAAACGATGGTGAAAGGGGGGGGGTTCCGGACACGATAAAATCTGGATAGATACCTAGGACCTACTAGAGATGTGTATGGACAATGTCCAATGGAAACTTGCCTTTAAGAAATTTACACAATGCGATTAGATGCCGGAGAAGCTCTCCTCGGCCTGTGCCAAGAAGCCCTCCTAATCTCCTCGATCCGGCTTCTGTGTTGATGGAAGAAGTATGCCGGGGTCGGGGAAGTCTTCTTCGATGTTCCAAGTGTCCTCCATCGATGCAAATCACCAAGAACTGCACCAGCAAGAGAGATCCACAGCCTCCAAGTTTTGTTTTCGCACAGAAAAAACTAGGGTTTTTGATAAATGCTAAAAGGGTTATATCCGGCCGGAGAGTGGTTATTTTATAGAGCCAAGGGTTGGGGACTTGATAAGGTAGGGCATTCGACCGTTGGGAGTCAGTTTCTAAAACCATGGTGAAAGAACGCGGGCGTTCCAGATCTGAGCCGCAACAAAACTTGGAAGTAGACGTCTACATAGGTGGCCGCCTACAATGGGTTAACGTTCATCAATCTGAACTCTGGCTCAGCCCTAGGTGTCTACTCATGTTGACACCAACTTGATTTTCGGCCAAAACACAAAATGCAGTATTTTATGCATACTTTATGTACATACATATATATATATATATTATAATGCATTAAATACCAACATGTGTACATAGGTAAACAATCATATACATATACATGCACAATTTTACTTAATTATAATATGTATAAGAATACACACGTATGTAATATTTATTTGCTCACATAACTATGTACACTATGCATCCAAACATTATACAACCAAACAACTAAAGAAGGCAAAATTTGAGGGCCTTACATTCAAAATGTTTTATTTCTCCACTTTTTGTCATTAAGCAAAAAAAAATCAAAACACAAAGAATAGAAGAAAGATAAATGGGAGCCAGAAGAAACACTATATTATATCACTGAGGAGGTAAAGGAATGTAGAAAGCAGGGAACAAAAAAGAGGCATAACGAGTAATGATCGGCCATGCCTTGCGTTCCTGCTCTTCAAAATAATCTTGGAAGGCTCCATAAACCATAGAATAGGAAGTTCCCATAACAGGAGCCATCCTATGGATGTGCAGTGCCTCTGAGCTTTCACGAAATTTCCATACTCATCCTTGCCAAGAGACATTTTGTAGGTGCTGGAAGTACCAAAGCTAGCATGTTGAAGGAACTGATCAATGAAATGGGGTAGAAGATCTGCTGGTGCTTCAGTTCTTTTTCATTGAAATATAGACTTTGTAGCGCTCAACCCACATATCAAATGGGTCTTATCTTGTCGAACAAGATGAATGGAGTTAAGATCTAGAAATTGTGCAGCAGACAAAGGAGGTTGATTTGATCTGGCCTGAGAAGCATTGAGATCAAGAAGCTATTGAGCAGTGAGAGGGTAAAGTCTTTCCCAGTCTGACGGAGATAGCCACTCACATTCAGACATAAGAGGGGCAAGAACATCAGACTTGATGTGGCCTTGGTGATATTCCCGTTAAACAAATCTGTGGAATGCAAGGGAATTCCTTTCTGCATAGAAATGCGCCCTATGACCCTAGCATATTTCAAAAATAATAGGGCCTACTATAGATTCCATGCCTAAGGAATGAAGTGAAGGCAGAAACACAACAATCTGGTATCTCCAAAGTGGCAAAATCCACTTGGATGGAGGTGGAATGAGCAGTATCTGAACCAAGAAGAGAAATAGGTTGCCGGAATTGGCCAAGCTCAACTTTGGGCAGATTATGGAGATAGCTGTAATCATTAAACATATGGAAGTACCTGATGAGCTTGATGTCCTTTTGGATGAAAGGACCCCAGGTATTTTGTGATGAATCACAAACCACTCAGAGAGAGGGTGTAACGACCCAAGATCCGCATTACCAGTAACCAACCGGTAACCGAATCTGACCCGCTAACCCACGAGACGAAACTCGAAAGGGTAATAAAAGAAGTGTCTGAGGAGAACATATAAACAAATGTACACATCACAGTTTAAAAGCATCTTATATTGGCATAACTCAGAGACAACATTAAAGTAAGAGTACAGTAAGAACAGGAGTAAATTACTACCCACAACAGCAAGACGAGACCAACCACGGAGAGACACAGCTCCTCGAACCTCGAAAGCCGACCACGAACCACCTGAGGGGAAGGGAGTGAGTCTCACAAAAAGAGAACCAGTAGGGCAACTAACCCCCAGCGGTAACAGAGCTATTAAACAGTGCTAAATAGAAAGCAACTGTAAGTAAACGCACACACTCTGTCAATACACACACAGGAACCAGTAACGTAGTGCGCAACTCCCTCAGGAGCGCACTGAGAGAAACTGGAACCTCGCCGGCTCGACAACATTACAAGCATAGCACACACACAAGCTCGCACGCAAGAGCTCACACAGCACTCACAAAGTAGGACTCAACCAGGGTCTGCTGTTCAGCGTCCTGACACCACAGAGTCTCGCAACCCTAGCCACGTGTGCACACTACAGACATTCTCTCTCACATCTGGTCCACGACCGGTTTTTTCCCCTACGCCCGACCTAGCGGTAGAGAAGGGGCTCCACGGTGACCGGCTCAAAACCACCACAAGGAGTACACACAGGACAGAGTCGCACTCGGCGTCCTGGCTCACTAGCGGAGGACAACCACACGCTAGTCATCTAGACGGAGTCGCACCCACGCCTAGAAACACAACAGACACGGGCACGCGGTAACGCAACGCGCGTACAACAGATGGAACACACTCAACGCCTGAAACCCCGTACAACCGACGGTCAGCCCCGTGTCACGTCTCGACACAGTCACACAACACGAGCACAGGTAGAGACACTCTCTACACCTGGCGACTGTGCTAACAAGCGGACACCGCATGTTAACACCTCAAACCACGGAAGAAGGGAAAGCACAGCTTGCTGGGAACTCACCTGCAGGTAGATGGCAACATCGATTTTCGCTAATATGAAGTAGACGGCACTCACCATGCCGCTAACCATAACCCAACGGCAATCGACTTGTCGTTTATATCAACCTTGAAGATCTCAACGTCAACAGATGTGGACGTTAAGTTCTTCAGTCCCAAGACCCAGAACAGCGCCGATCAGTCTAATTGGGTAAAACAACCCAATCAAAACACCTGCTGATAGAGGGAAATACTTCCTCATAGCTTCTAACACTACCAGAACTTCGAAAAACACGATCCAACGCACGGATCGGCCAAAACACTCAAATCCCGCAAAAAGGAAAACCTCCTCAAAGCACGATTCCACGCAAATCACACTCAACAAGCATGAAATTAACACTTCAAGAACACTAGGGGTCGAGTCCCTACCTCCGAAGCATGTAAGAAGACCTGCCAAACCTCAATTCGCGCCGACCCCTAGAGCTTCCTCGCGAAAATCGCCACCCGATCCGCTGTTTTCCCCCCCGATCTAGCTCTGCCCTCGCACCAAGGTCTTTCCACGAGCTCCCATCAACCACCTGAACGAGTAGAAACGGACAAAGATCGAAGAGGAGAAAAGGAGAGGGAAAAGGAGAGGAAATGGTTGCTCACGGGTCTGCCCTATTTCAACAGGCGCGACAAGTAGACGTCAACATCCTGAGCCGTCTACTCGAACCGCCAAAGAGTCGACATCAAGACCGTTTGCCGTCAAGTTCATCGCAGCAACAATCCTGAACCGACAATAAACGTCCACAACGCTGGACGCCAAACCTAGGTCAACGACCTACCCCTGGACGCCAACCACTGATTGACGACAACACCAAGGCCGTCAACCAGACCCGAACCTCAACTAGACCCGAGATGTTACAGAGGGAGTGGGTGATCCCTGGGTGGGAATCGAGCAGAGCTGGGAGATATGAATTGTCTGTATAAAGACTGATGGCCTCGAGCCCATTGTTCTTCAGATTTAGCCTCAGTCATAGAGAAGATTTTTGACTGTTCGACTTTGGAAAGAGAAGAGAGAGGGATAACAATATTTAGGTGGTCGGTTAGATTAAGGTGAGGAAGGCCAAAACTAGTGGCAAATGTGCATTTCTAGAGGAATTCACAATAGATAGACCTTCTTCAATTTTCAACAGTGAGAGAAAACCAAAGTGGTGGAAAACGAGGCTCAGAAGAGGTGGCAAGGTTGGAAGATATTTTTCTCTTTTAGGAACATGGCTGGAAGGCTTGTCCTATGAATGTGAGTGCCAACTAATAGGACTAAGCGAAGTATGGCTACTGCAATCTCATCTTTGATATCCTGGATGAAGGGACCTTCTAGTTGGCACCCACTGGAATGATTGTAACAAAAGAGGGAGGAGTAGGAGATGAAGGAAGAATAAGCAGTAGAGGGAGGTGGTATGGATGGTCCAGAAGATGAAAGACTAGAAGAGGAGGCTCCAGGTAAGGAGGATGATGCTAGAGGTGCCTCAGAAGGAGGAGGAGGAATGAATGTGGAGGAAGCAGGAAGAGGAGGTTGTGGTAGGAAATGGTGTAGGTGAGGAAATGTGCTTAGGTAGGGGTTGTTTGAAGGTGGCAGGAGCTGGAGGAGCAGTGGTAGATGAAGGTGGAGAAGGAGGGGCTGGAGTTTGAAGAGGAGAAGAAGGAGGGGCTAGAGTTTGATGGTCGGACTTCTTCTTCTGCAATACATGGCCCTGATGGTTGGATTTCTTCTTCAGTCCTTGGCCCTGGTGGCCGAACTTCTTCTTCTGCATCAATTGGCCCTGATGGCCTTGAACTACTCTTTGGCACTGCAGGAGTGGGAGCAGGAGGGGCAGGAGTAGATATTTGCACCCTCACCAATTTTGAACGATCTGTCACTAATGTTTTCATACTGCCCAACTCATTTTTCATCCACCACAGTGCTGATTTGACCATTGCCATCTCTTTGACTCTCGAGCTCTGGCTCATAAAGATTGATGAAATATCTGATTGCACAGAGCAAAGAATTTGACCATGAGCATCTAATCTCTCAATTACTTGTTTGAGGTTTACTGTGAGCTTCTTCTTCTTTGATCATCGGTGTGCCTTATTAGAAAGAAGTGGAATTGCAGTGGCTACACCTTGCCTTTATCACTGGTGCTAACATTGGCTCTCTAATATATATATATATATATTTTTTTTGGTAAAAGAGGACAACAGGGTCAGCGACCAGTCGGGTGCATTTCCCTCCAGGAGGGAAATGTGCTCACCCCCCCAGGCGATCAACCTATTGCCTAAGATTTTATTAATAAAAGAGATAAATAACATACAAAGGGTGCCCGACCCCTGGGCCTAGGACAGCCGAATGTTCATGAGGCCAGTCTTATCAATGAGGAGCGGTCCTCGACAAGCATAAGGCAAATGATTAAAACCCCAAAAGACCTCATTACACATAGAAAAAATAGCATGATTGGCAAGGCGATCAGCAACTTGATTTGTTTCCCTGAAGACATGAGAAAGGATGGAGACGTTTCCTTGGAGCAGATCCCTAGTAGAGCGCCACCAGCGATAAGTGTGCCAACTTGGACATTTACCCTGTTGCACGGAGTGAACAAGCGTGGAAGAATCCGAGTAGATTGCGGACAGTCGAACTCCAAGAAAATGAGCTATCCGCAGGCCATCACATAAAGCTCTTGTCTCTGCAATCAGACTATTCCCAGCACCATAAAAATTGGAGAAAGCCAGAAGGATAGTGCCATGTTTATCACGGATGCAGCCCCCACCACCACAAAGTCCAGGATTGCCTTTTGAAGCGCCATCCACATTTAAACAAAAATCCAGCACAGGAGGAATCCAGTGTACCAGTTGCGCTTTTTTGGCCAAGGAATGAAACATGAAACCATAGGATTGAAGTATCTGACTTGAGGCCATAGGCTGCTCTAATTTAAAAACCATCTTACCAATGGCAAAACTGACATGAAGTTTACTGGTGCGAATGATGTCAGCAGGCTGCCTTCTTTGCATATCAACCTAGCTGCACAACGGGACTTCCAAATCTCCCACAGGATGAGAATAAGACAATAAAGGGAGATGAAACCAGAGGGGGTCTGGACATTAGTATTATGAATAAAATTCCAAAGCCTGGTGGTGAGTTGATTGTGAAGATGAATTATGACGGGACCAAAGGAAGGAGCCAATTCCATAAACAAGTGGCCAAATCGCTGCCAATAAAAACATGGTTAAGGTCTTCGCACTGAGGAAGGGCACAGCAATTGCACTTGGAAACCAAAGGAATACCACATTCAGGCACACGACCATCCACAGCCACAGCTCTATTAAGGAGTTTCCAGCAGAAAAGAGACGCTCGAGGATTAAAAAGATGATGCCAGATTTTAGAGATAGCAGGCCTACGGACACCATTTTGCCGGACCAACTCATAGGTTGATTTAGTAGTGAACTCACCAGAGGGGGAGGCTGTCCAAATGCATTTATCCTCTTCCTGGGTTAAGTCTAAATCAGTAAAAACCTGAGGGTCAAGAAGATGGCGGAGAGGATGAGATTGATCCCCCGCCACAGCTTGCAAAGTAGTGCTCGGAGGCAGTGGACCTGAAGACTGTCCGCAAGAGAGTGATCCCCAAACCAGTGATCATTTAGAAAGTCTATTCGATCACCTTTACCAGGAATCCACCTAGAATGAGCGGAAACAATAGCGTTAGCAGACAGAATAAGATGAGTAGGCATGCCTGGAATCCTCGAGAACTGATGGGCAGCAAAACGCCTTCTAGCATATATCGCCCCAAGAGAAGTCCCATGACGCATATTCCAAACCTGTTTAGCAGCAAGGAGGTCTGAACATGAGTAACATTGCAATACCTAAGCCCCCCTCCACCTTAGGACACTGGATTTTACTCCAAGCAACCCAATGACGCCTGCGGGCACATCAGTACCATTCCAGAAAAAGGCCGCAGAGCATTTATCAATATAGTGAATGATACTTTTGGGAAGATGAGAAGCAGCAGCCAGATAAATGGGAATAGAAGCTAAAACCGAGTTGATGAGGATAATGCGCCCAGCTTGAGATATGAGTTTGGCCTTCCAGCTGCTCAAAATAGAATTGATCCTGTCAACCAGCACTTTGTAGTCAGAAGTTAGGACTTTACCAGAGCGGAGGGGAACACCAAGATAATGTAGCGGACCCACATATTGGTATAACCCGTAAGGTTTTTAATCCTCTGGGTACAGACAGTAGGCGCCCTCCTGGAGAGCATGAAAGAACTCTTGTCAGCGTTGATGAGCTGGCCTGAAGACTGAGAGTAGTCCTCCAAAAAACTCATGAGCCGCTTCACATTCTTAATACTACCATTGGTGAAAATAAGACTATCATCCGCATAAAGAAGATGTGAAGGAGCCTGACAACCCCGGGGTCCGGCATAAGGGGAAAGAATTCCGCTGGAGATCATCCTCCTCAACCCACGACTGAGCACTTCTTCCATAATAATGAATAAAGCAGGGGCAATGGGGTCACCTTGACGAAGGCCTCTTGTGGATTTAAAAAACCCAGCATGCATGCCATTGATCAAGACAGAAAACCAACAATTGGAGACAAGCATACCAATATAAGAGATGAACCTGGATGCAAAACCAAAGCGCTTCAGGACAGCAAAAGAAAGTCCCACTCCACACTATCATAGGCTTTCCTGATATCCAGCTTGAAATGGCATTTCCTCCTCGTTTTACGGTCCACATCACGCACCAACTGACGAGCAAAGGATACATTATCAAGAATAGACCTCCCTTTCACAAAGGCTCCTTGTTCCTCCGAAATGATACCAGGTAGAATGTGCTCCAATCTTCCACAAAGAATCCTAGACACAATCTTATAGCAGAAATTGCAAAGACTGATCGGTCTAAAATCACTAAAAGAAGTAGGATTAGCTTTCTTCAGAATTAAGGCTATGAGGGTGGCAGTGACCCCTCTGGGAAAAGCATGCCCTTGGAAAAGCCCAACACAGCATTAAAAAGATCTTCTTTAATAATCTCCCAACAAGAAGTATAGAAAATACCAGAGAAGCCATCAGGGCCAGGGAGCTGTTGCCATTCATACTCCAAACTGCATTCTTTACTTCTTCCATAGTAGGAGGAGCACAAATAAAAAGTTCTGCTCCTAAAATAAGCTGAGGTATAACGTCCAGGAGGGATTGGTCAATAAAATGTAAAGAAGACTGCATAAGATTTTGGTAATACTGGGCACCCGCCTGCTGGATAGCATCCTGGTTTGTAGTCCACTCCCCATCCACTTGGATTTGATGAATGCGACTACGACGGCGGTGACCTTGCACCACCGCATGATAAAAACTAGAATTTCTGTCCCCATTTTCCATCCAGTTCATTCTAGCTTTCTGGGCCCAGAAAGTATCCTGACATAACAAAGCTTTTTTGTAATTAGCATTAGCTTTGTTAAGAGCAGCTCGGTTCTCCGGAGAAGGAAAGCGATCAAAGTTGTCCTGATGGAGACCAGCTTCAGTCTCCATAATCTTAACATTCTCTTCAACATTACCAAAGACAGTTTTGTTCCAGACACGCAAGACATGCTTAACCGCTTTAAGCTTCATGAAAAAGGTGGTGAACGGATTCGGATGACAGTCATTGTACTCATTCCATGTCGACTTTATAATATCAGTGAAAGACTCATGATAAGTCCACATAGCCTGAAAGACAAACCGAGCTGGAGGACGAGGGTCCTCCTTAATGGAAGCCAAAAGAGGAGAGTGATCCGAGTTGCACCTAATAAGATGCTTGACATTAAAACCTTGGTAGGTATTGACAAAAGCACTATTCATCAGGAAGCGGTCCAGACGAGCTTTGATGGAAGCCTGCCCAGTGCGGTTATTAACCCAGGTATAAGGATAACCAACAAAACCTGCATCAACAAGAGATGAAGCTTGCATGAAAGCATTAAAGTCTACCATGGATTGCAAATTACCAAACCGGCCTCCAGATTTTTCAGAGGGAGTAGAAATACAGTTAAAATCACCCCCAATAATCCAGGGAACACTGACAACTTCAGATTGATCTATAAGGTCATCAAAGAGGCAACGTCTCGAGGAGGCATCGCAGCTAGCATACACAAAAGTGACCATCATTAAGACCTGTTGTTCCTCAATAATCGAAAGAGTGAGATGTTGATCAGAAGAAGAGAAAACCTGCAAACAAGTACTACGCCAGAACACCCATAACTTGGAATCTTCCCCATTGTTTCCAACAACGGACTGCATACGGAGAGACCTACATAAAGGACCAGCACGGCTAAGGGGAATCATAGGCTCAGCAACAGCAACAATATCAGACTTATTAACATTAACCAATCTGCGCAAAGAACGCTTGGAGGCAGTATTGGAAATGCCCCGAATATTCCAGTAAATAATCGGACTCTTCATGAGGAAACATACCCCTGATGACCACCAGCAGCTTTGGTCTTGGACCTTGTATTCGCACCTGTCCTTGTTTGGATCTTTTGAGTTTCCATATTACCGATAGGAGGCATGAAAGAATTCTCCCTTTCAGCAAGGATCGCGGCCTCGTGCAATTGTTCGTCTGGAGGAATAGGAAACAAATCAGAAGAGACAATACCTTCTAAAATATCACTATCATCTCCAACCGCCGTCACCGGAGAGGACGGCCGGGACGCCGGCTCAGTCACCGGAGTATGGCTGTCGATGGGATCCGGGGGATCGCAGGCCTCAGTAGTCGGATCTCCACGTGACAGAACCTGGCCATGCATAGCAGATCCCTCACCCTGGTCGTTATTCACCGTAAGACTCGGCTGAACGCACACGTTTCCGCCATGCAAAACCTCAGCAGCATGAACGTCCTCCGGAACAGGTGTAACCTCTGAAGGTTCTGCATATTTTTTGGACTCCTGATTCCCCTCCGGCCCATCATTGCCCTCTTGAAGAAGGGAGAAACTGTTGCCAGTGACCATTGGAGGGGCGTTGTCCTGAAGGATCTTCTGTCGCCAAGACTTCGTTGGCTGCGCTCGAGAGGGATCATTCTGAGCCGGCTGCACAGAGGGTTTGTCATGTATGTGCTCCTCCGAAGTTTATTTTCTTTTGTGACAATCGGAAACAGCATGACCCAACTTATGACAAAAGGAGCAGATGGCAGGATACCATAGTATTTGATGTTCTGCCAGAAGCCATCAGTTCCACAACCGATCCATATCCTCTCGGGTCTGGCCTTAAGGATATCAAGTTCAATACAGACAAAAGCTTCCTTTGTCTGCGTAAGAGCCATGGTAGGCTCATATATTCGCAGAACATGACCAATGTTACCTGCAATCGACCTCAAAAAATCCTCATAATAATAGTTAACAGGTAGCATCGGCAAACCAATCCAAATAGGAATAACTGTAGGATCGGCATTAAAGTCAAAGTGTGGATCCCATTTAAAAAACCTGTATAGAAGCCCTTTAAGATACAAACTTCTGCGCATGACTACTTTCAGATAATCATCTTCCTCTTCAAATCGCAATAATAGGTGACGATTATTGAGGACGCTGACGATATAATCGCCTTTAAGCAGCAGTCTTTGAGAGAGGATAGTTTTGAAATCTGGGATAGAGCATCGACCATATGGACACCGGGTGATCAAGGCTAGCTTTAGCGTTTGTAAGGATTTACTAACCTCTTCACGGGAAAAGAAGACAGCAGGCTCCCCCGAATCAGTGAAACTCGGGTTCTTGATCCCAATAGAGATGGAGGGCGGCGGCTTGGTGGAGGTGATGATCTGTGCATATGACCGTCTGCCTGGCGTGACTGCGCCCTCAGAAGATGAAGCCATGCCCGCCATGGCGGCCGGGAGACCCCCGCCAGCCCCCAGGGCCGGCGTCGAAAGGAAGAAACCCTGAGAAAGTCACAGAGCTTCTCTCTCTAGGAACTAGAGAGAGAAAACCTTGCACAATTGATGGAGGGCTCTCTAATATATTCATCAGCAGCAACTTCATCTGATTCAGAAGGGCTTGCAGAAACACCTTCTTGGAATTGATCAACATGAGGGCTAGCCGCAGGCTCCCTCAGAACATCTGCAACCATCTCACCCACATGCTCCCCGTGAGCAGGAGCATCCTCTACCTGAACATCACTGTGGCCTGGTGCCACAACTTCTTGAACACATCTTCTTGCTCGACATCCATAGCAACTTCTTCTGCAGGAATTGATGGAATTCTTCATGACACTTTTCCTGCTCCCCCTGACTATTGGCGACAATCTCCAATATGTTTTGAATAATTGATGCAACAACTGTCGAAGGGACTCAATCTCTGATGATTGCCCAACGGGCTCAATGTGTTCTTGGACTAGCCACTGGTGCTTCAACTCTTATTTCTGCTGCCTCTTCTTCTTGCTCTTCTTTGACTACAAGGATTTCTGATCTGACAGCTTCCTCTTAGACTACTGGAACTTTCAGAGCTTCAATACTTACTTCTGCTTCTGCCTATGGAATTTGAGGAATTACTTGAGCTTCCCCGATGATAGCCTCTCCTTCAGCAACTGAGGTCTTGGTCCAAACACCAACTACTAATGAGAAGCCACTCTTCTTCAGATTTCTTTCTGCCTCTGATAGCCTGGCCCATCATTCCCGAAATTTCACCATTCAAATCAATATTATAATGCTGGAAGATTTTCGTCAGTAGGTGAGCATAAGGAAGGGACACTTTTAGCTTTTTCTTCATGTCCCAATCATTGCACTAGCAAACTTCATCTCTCAATAATCACCTCTGCCATATTAATATCTTGGTTCTGAATCGTCCAAAACATCATATCGAAATTTGCCTTAGGGCAAGTGGAGAAAGTTACGCTTCTAGGTACTAGGATCTGGCAAACTATGAAATGCAAAATTCTATGAAAGCATTCAGCTGATTTATGTCTATCTTCCCATCCTTCAACTTATATTCAGTTCGATTATCCCAAACCCTTGACATGAATGTCGACGATGTCTACCCCACTGCGACCACTGGTAGACACTCCAAACAGACTCTCCAACAGATCATATGTAATGTGAATGGAGGTACCTTTCACTGAGGAGGTAAGGGACCCGTCCTCTTCGGATTTCAAATAGGTGAAAAAAGCTTTCACCAGGTCCGGATAGCTCGCTTATGAAATAGTCCACCATCCTAGTCCATTTCATCCTCTGCATTGTTGCTACCACACTGTGCATTCCGTTCTTCTCCAAACCAGCCACATCTACTGCCTTGTTACCGCACAACTTCGTCTTCACCACTGCAAACCTCTCTTGCTGCTCTACTGTGAGGAACACGGTGCTGTAACCGCCAACAGTGCCGGAGACCCCAGAACCGCCATGGATTTGAATAGGGAAAGGTTCTAGAGGATCGTAGGAAGGAGTAGAACAGAAGCCCTCAAGGGATTTTGGCGCGAACGCAGGGATTCATTCGAAATCACATAGAGAGGATGCCAGAATCGATAGTGTTTATCGTTCCAGTCGAGTCAAAAGAGATGAGAGAGAAAGGTGGAATCATTATGCATAGATTACGGGATTAAAAAAAAGGTAAAGTTGCTTTCGAAAGGACGCCGCAATAAATGCAGAAAACGACAAAAGGAGACAATTTCGCAAGAAATAAAGCCATTTAGAATAACGAATCGTCAGAGTAACTTATGACGCAAGCAATTATGGGATTTTCATAATTCCAAGGGAGGAAAAGTATTATTCTGAAAGTTTTATTATTTCAGTCATATGTAGAAAAATCTATTACAAATTACACATGCCTAATTCCCTTCTAAGAGACGTAAATCTATCTTCAGGTAAGGCCTTTGTAAAGATATTTGCTAACTGATTTAATGTATCTATAAAAGAAATATTTATATTACCATTTGCTACATGATCTCTAATAAAATGATATATAACCTCTATATGCTTTGTCCTGGAGTGCTGAACTGGATTTTTGGTGAGATTTATTACACTGGTGTTATCGCACAACAATGGAATGATCTTGATGTGCAGTCCATAATCCTCAAGTTGTTGTTTTATCCATAGTAGTTGAGTGCAACAGCTTCCAGCCGCTACGTACTCAGCTTCAGCTGTTGATAGTGCTACTGAATTTTGTTTCTTTGAGGACTATGAAATCAAGCATCCTACAAGAAATTGACAACTTTCACCAGTGCTTTTTCTATCTACCTTGCATCCAACATAGTCAGCATCAGAATATCCTACTAAACTAATTTGTTATGATTTTGGATACCACAAACCTAGATCATGAGTTATAGCTAAATATCTAAAGATCCATTTGACAGATATTAAGTGAGATTCCTTAGGATCAGCTTGATATCTAGCACACATGCATACACTAAATAAAATATCAGGTCGACTAGCAGTTATGTAAAGTAATGATCCTATCATAACTCTGTAATGTTTTTGATCTACTTTCCTACCATCTTTATCACTGTCTAACATTGTAGATGTGCTCATTGGTGTGACAGTGACTTTGCATTGTCAAAATCAAATTTCTTTAATAATTCCCTGGTGTATTCGCTTGGCAGATGTGAGTGCCTTCTTTGCCTTGCTTGATTTGAAGTCCAAGGAAATAATTAAGTTCCACCATCATACGCATTTCGAATTCTCCCTGCATAAGCTTTTCAAAGTACTTGCACAGAGATTCATCAGTAGATCTGAATATTATATCATCCCCACACAGATTTGCACAAGTAATTATTTCTGACTTTTGACTTAATAAATAAAGTGCTTTCCCCTGTCCTCCGATAAAACCATGGTTTAATAAAATGAACTAAGTCTTTCATACCATGCTCTAGGTGTTTGCTTTAAACCATATAATGATTTATGAAGTTTAAAAACATGATTTGGAAAATCTACATCATCAAAGCCTGAGGTTGTTCTACATAGACTTCCTCCTTTATATAACCATTTTAAAATGCAGATTTTACATCCATTTGAAAAAGTTTTAAATCTAATACAGATGTATATGCAAGTAAAATTCTAATAGCCTCAAGTCTAGCCATTGGTGCAAAGGTTTCATCGAAATCTATGCCTTCCTCTTAGGAATAGCCTTGAGCAACCAGTCTAGCCTTGTTTCTAGTAATAACACTAGCTTCATCCATTTGTTCCTGAACACCCATTTGGTGCTAGTCACAGGATGATCTGAAGGTCTCGGAACAAGGGACCAAAATTGTTCCACTTGAACTGATTATGCTTATCATGCATAGCTAAATCCAAGATTCATCAGATAGTGCTTCATTGAGTGTCTTCGGCTCAATTTGAGAACAAATGCTAGATAATCACATGGAATAACATTACCTCTTGTTCTTACCCCACAGATGGGATCCCAATGATGTTGTCTCTTGGATGATCCTTCTGTATCTCCATTGCTTTGGAAGATCACTATGAGATATTTCTTTCTGTTATAGTTCTTCCAAGGGTGGATCTTCAATATCCTTGATGGATGTATCCTTCAGTTTCTTAGATAATTTATCTGCATCATCATCATCACTATCTACTTCCTTTCTCAGGAAGGGTTAGATTCATCAAAAATAACATGGACAGTTTGCTCAATTAATAAACTTTGTTTATTAAAGACTCTATAACCTTTAGGTTTAGAAGCATACCCCATGATATTCCTTCATCAGATTTGGAATCTAACTTACCAATATCTCTCTTACCATTATTATGGATGAAGCAAGGGCATCCGAACGTCCTGAAGTGACTGATCTTGGTTCTTTTGCTTGTAAAGTTCATACACTGTCTTTTTTAGGATTGGCCTGATCACCACTCTATTTATTATGTAACATGTTGTGTTGATCGCTTCAGCCCAGAAATATCTTGGAAGATTATATTTAGATAACATAGTTCTGTCCATATCCAATATGTTCTATTCTTCCTCTCAGCTACTCCATTCTGCTGTGGTGTCCTTGGTGCTGAGACGTTATGCTCAATTCCTTGATCATCACAGAATTCTGCAAACTTTTCATTTTGAAATTCTCCTCCATGATCTGATCGAATTATGTCGAACTTCATGTCCTTTGAACTTTCTTACTGAACTTAACAAAGCTGTCAAAGGTGTCATCTTTATGCTTCAAGAATGATACCCATGTAAATCTTGAATAATCATCAACTATCACGAATCCAAAATTCTTTCCTCCAAGACTGGTGGTTCTCATCGGCCCGAATAAATCCATATGCAGTAGCTCTAATGGTTTGGAGGTGGTTACTACTGTCTTCGACTTGAAAGATGACTTTGCATGCTTCCCTTTTGCACAAGGTTCACATACACCTTCTATTCTTGAGCTTATTTTGGGCAAACCTTCCACTAGATTTCGCTTGATCAATTTTCTAATTCCATCTAAACTGCAATGACACAATCTCCTGTGCCATAGCTCAGTTGATTGATCTTTATGCTGCAAGGTATACATCCTAATCCTTCAACTCTTCTAAATAAAGCACATATAGATTCTTTTCTCTGCAGGCTTCGAACACTGTTACACCATCTTTCATAATTATGCACTTGACTCTTGAAACCTGATTTGGTGACCCTTGACACACAGCTGACTGATACTTATCAAATTGTGCTTGAGTCCTTGAACACACAACACATCTTCAATGAGAGTTCTGCCTTGGGTACCAATTGGTCCACAGCTGATCACTGTTCGTTTTCCATTATCGCCATACGTCACTGTACCTTCTTCATCTTTAATAGAAGAAAATAATCTTCTGTTCCCTGACATGTGCCTTGAGCACCCACTATCTAGGTACCACTTTGATGCTCTAAGGCTTCCCTGCAATTAAAACACTAGGATTTAGGAACCCAAGATCTTTTGGGTCCTTGCTGGTTAGTTTCCTCATTTTTCCTTTTAGGTATTTAGTTGTACATGTTATTTTAGTATGTCCTAATTTATTACAATGACTACAACAAGATATTTTACTTATTTTTTCAGTTGGGATGTACTTAAAGTTGGATATATGTTCAGTATTTTGTTCTTCTACAAATTTTGGTGTTGGATAGATTTTAGGATGTATTATTGTTTCCTCATTATCTGGTGGAGTATATCCTAAACCATGCTTTTTCTTACCCATCTTTCTAGCTCCTTTTAATATTAAAGTTGATTTACCATTTGTAACTTTTCAATTGTATTAGTTAAATATTCATTTTTCTTAGTTAGTGTGTCAACTTCCTTTTTAGTTTATTTAAAGTTTCCTGATTTTCCAGATTTGCTATTTGTTCATTTTTAACTTTTAGATCTTCACATAACAATTCATTTCTCTTTTTTAATTCTGAGATTTATTTTTCTAACTGCTCAGTTTCAGATTTTAGATCTGAGTTTGTGATTTCTAAACATGCATGACTTTTCTTGGTGGTTTTTAATAATTTACACACATCTTTGTATTTACTGTATAGTTCATTAAATGCGTCTTCTAAACTATCAGAATCAGAATCATTATAGGAAGTAAATGAAGAATCAGAGGTTACCTTTTCTTCTATGTTTGCCATGAAGGCCAGGTTGGCCTTTTCTTCTTCTTCTTCACTAGAGCTTGACTCGCTGTTTGAGTCGCTGTCGTTGCTCCATGCAGCTGCCATGACTTTCTTCTTATATTTCCTGAATTTCTTCGAGTGGTCCTTCTTGAACTCTGTCTTTTTCAGCTTCGGACATTCTGCCTTGATGTGTCCGAGCATCTTACATTCGTAGAATATAGGTTCTGACTTCTTAACCTCTTTTCCTTCAGGTTTCCTGAAATCTTTCCCTTTCTTAAAATATCTTTCTTCTAGATTGATATTTTTTCTTAGCCAATATCCATTGCAGTCTTCTAGATAGAAGAGCTTCTTCATGTTCGCTATTCTCACCACTACCTTCATCTTCTGACTCTTCTCAGAGCTACCTTTTCTAGCTTTTAGCGCGTTGTGTGCTTCTTTTTGCTGCAGGATTCTCCAAGCCTCTCCATATTTATTTCATGGGCCATTAGTGACTCGATAAGCTTCTCAAGTGACATTCTCTTTAAGTCGTAAGCTTCTTTTATTGCTGTCACTTTAGGAGTCCATGAAGCTGGTAGAGATCGTAATATTTTTCTTATCATATCTCCCATGTCGTAGCTCTTTCCAAGACCAGCCAAACCATTGGTGATATCCGTGAATCTGTTGTACATTTGTGTCATTGATTCTCCTGGTTGCATTTGAAATCTCTCATATTGAGCTACTAAGATATCTATCCTTGTTTCTTTAACTTTGTTTGTTCCCTCATATGTGATTCTGAGTTTCTCCCACATTTCCATTGCTGATTTGCATGTTGAGATCCTATTAATTCTTTCTTGCTCAGCGCACAACACATATACTCCTTGCTTTGCAATTAAATGATATCTTCTTCTTATCATCATCTGTTTAGTTTTCTCTGTTGTTGTGAACTACTAAGTCTCGTTCTTCTATGATGGACCATAGTTGAAAATCGAGACCCTGGAGAAAGAATTCCATTCTTGTCTTCCAATAGTTGTAGTCCTCACCATCAAATAGAGGGCGTCACTTGACTGACTGCCTTCTGCATACCCTTGAGCTGCCATTTATCTTTGCTCTTTAGATCGTGAGATCTTCTTTCTTGAAGAGACTTGGCATTGATAACACTTGTTGCCCAGCTAGCAAGCCCAGAGGGGGGGCGAATGGGATTCTAAAATTCGTCTAAATAAAACCTGTCAACAAAAATGCTTAACAGGAAAACAATGAAATTGGTTGTTAGTGTTAGTAATAGAGAAGACAAGAGAGCAAACACACAATCACACAACACAGGGAATTTTATCCTGGTTCGGACCTCCTATCCCAAGGAGTCCCACGTCCAATCCCAAGCAACAACTTGGGATTTCACTAACCAAGGGTACTGTCCTCCTCAAGGACCCTTACACATCCAACCGTAGCTGGCCTTCTCTTCAAACCCCGAAGAGGTACAAAAACACCCTGATACATAGGTCTTCCTTGCTCAACGAAGGGAATACTAACCACCTGTTTCCAACAGGTCTTCTCTTCACAACGGAAGAGGAACTTCACAATATATGTGAATAAAAGCGAATGGCCCCTAGAGCATGCTTAGAACAAATGCTTGATCTGAGGCAAGGTCTGAGAGAGAAAGGATTTGCACTAGAAAATCTCTCAGAACTACAACAGCTCTCTCAAGGTTAAGCAAGAAGGATCGAGAGCTAAGAGCTATAGAAAAATGATGGAATGATGCAGACACTCTTCTTGTTCGTTGAGGAATTCTCTAAAGTAAACGGGGTTGCTGATGACCTTGCCTCCTTTGCCTGTTCCCTCCCTAAGAATAAAATTTTTAGATCTCTTTCTTCGTTGCCCCTGGCTTGTAGGGGTTCAGCTACTTTGGATAAAATGGGCCTTCCATATGTTCGGTTAGGCATCTCCTGAGATATAATGGCTTGCCCCAATTTTGTATCTTTCTCATAATATATATAATTTTCGGCCCAGGTACCTGCTGGTGGAGTGGGAACATTCTCCCCCTCTGGGGAGGGCACTCTCCCAGCCTTGGCTTGCCAGAGGACCTGTTTGTTTTAAAAAAAAAAAATTTCTCTGAAGGCTCTATCACATAAAAATTCAAGTTGTCGAACTATCGAACTGGGAGTCTTCAGTCCTCTATATGTCTTCTCTTGAGAATATAGCCGTTGAAATGGCCGTTGTCTCTAGGTTGGATGCTCGTAAGACTGCATGGTCCATCATGTACGACAGGTATGCATGCAGCCATTTAATGCTCTGGAGCCATGCACGCAAAGAGAAGATTCACCCAGATATCCTTCAGCTTCTAGTTGTCCAACGTTGTAAGGCTTGGTACTCACAAAGACCTGAACACAATAAATGCCAAACCGTACACAACTAGACTGTCTCTATGCTTGTCAGTCAACGTTAGAAACCATGCAGTAAGAACGTACACCAAAATAGAAATGCTATTCTGTCACCTGATAAAGTATTTGCTATTGCATCATGGGTGTAGAAAGCATTCAGACATGCAACATGCAGATGATGTGTATAGTCACAATAAATGCAAGGATATTAGTGATGCACATGGGAAGACTTTGACTTTCATAGTATTTGAAAATATATTTGAATATCATGTATGAAATCGATGTAATCCATGAAGTCGTTATGACAATGAAATAGTTGTTCAACTTATGAAATCGTAATTTATGCAAATCGTTATACAATATAGGCAAATCATTGTTCAAACATAAATAAATCGTTGTTTGAGCAAATCGTTGTTCAAACATAAACAAATTGTTGTTCAAACATAACAAATCGTTGTTCAAACATGAATAAATCATTGTTCAAACATAAACAAATCATTGTTCAAACCTAAACAATCGTTGTTTGAGCAAATCATTGTTCAAACATGAACAAATCGTTGTTCAAACATAAACAAATCGTTGTTTGAACAAATTGTTGTTCAAACATGAACAAATCATTGTTTGAGCAAACCGTTGTTTAAACATAAACAAATGTTGTTGTTCAAAAATAAGTAAATCGTTGTTCAAACATAAACAAATCGATGTATAAGTAAATCATTATACAGATATAAGCAATCGTTGTACAAATATAAGCAAATCGATCTTTTCACTTATCGAATCGTCATAACAATCAATCGTTGTTTTTACTTATCAAATCGTTACAACAATCAATTTGTTTTTCTCTTAAGAAACCCATGAACAAATCGTTGCTACACTTACGAAATCGTTGTGTGACCGAAATCGATATTACAGTTTTGAAATCATTGCGAGACTGAAATCGATGTTACACTTACGAAATCGTTGTGAGACCGAAATCGATGTTATACTTACGAACTCGTTGTGAGATCGAAATTGATGTTACACTTATCAAATCGTTGTGAGACTGATCGTTGTTTCTCTTAACGAATCGTTGTCAGATCAAAATCGTTGTTTCACTTAACGAATCGTTGTTAGACTGAAATCATTATAACAATAGAATCGTTCTTTTTCTTATAAAATCGTTATGCTATAAAAGAAATCGATATGGACTTAGAAGAAATGCTTGCTCTAAACTTTAAATGATATAGTGTAAGAATTACTTACAGATTAGGCTCGATTTATTCCTGTGGATGAACTTCATAAAAACTTGTTAGAAAATAATTGTTAGGGTTTTGTTAATCACCAAAATTATATGTAATTAAATAAAATTATATGGGGATGGACTGATGATCAATTGTTTCTATTGATTAGACTACTCTCCAACAAAACATCTACAAGTTAGTGTGTATTACTTAGATGTCTACACGAATCTCAAAATCTTAAGTCACAACAAAGTGCTATGCTAGTTGATTTCAACACCTCTAATTAGAATTATGCCTAATTGCTTGTTTTTATTGTAACAATATGTAACATAATCATCCTTATCCATAGGCATATGGACCCGAACACTAGGTGATCGCAAAGTCTCTACCGTCATCGACAACACAATCATGGGCAAAGCCTTCATTGTCCATCACTTCCTTGATCATGGACGGCACCACAAATATCTATCGCCATCACAAGGATAGCCAAAGGCAACTGCAATAGTCTCTCTCTCTCTCTCTCTCTCTCTCTCTCCTCTCTCTCTCTCTCTCTCTCCTCTCTCTCTCTCTCTCTCCCCCCAAAAAACCCCTCTCTCCCACAACTTTCTACCTCCCCTAAAACCCTTCACATCTTCCCCATTGTGGGAGTAGCCTCCCCAATTGAAAGATTCTTTGGTCGCTCTCTTCAACTCACCTATCTTGTTGTAGGGGAAAAGGCTTTAGAAATGAGGTTCTGGTTGCAAGAGGTGATGTTACATAAATGCAAACAAAAAAAAGATATATATGTACAATGTGGCAAGATACTCATATGGCAGGGGGAATGTATATTTTTTCAAATATATTAGAACCAAATATGTTTGGCTAAATAATTATTAAAATATAATTATTTTAAAAATTATATAATAAAAAATATAAAAGGGGAATTATAAAATAATCTTAATTTAATAAATATTTATTAAAAATATCTAATTTTAATATGTTTAAAAATTATATTTAGTTCTAACATATTTACAATAGTATGTCCGGATAGGTTATACAAGTATGTTACAACTTACACAAATTTGCGATGCTTACACAAATATGCAACAAGTTACAAAAATTATTGTAAATTATACTTGAACTTCTACTAAGTTTGAAAATGTCCAAAATTCTCTTCAATGCTTATGAACTCTTTTTATCTTTCAATGCATTTACCTCTTCTTCCCCCTTTTTGTTTATATTAAACAAACAAAAATGTCTTTTTCTTAGAGGAAATTTTCATCCCAAAGTTTAATTTTATAGGTGAAAATGAGGAGGTGCTTCCAATATTCCAAATGGATATAGTGCATTTTTTACACTAGAAAAAGAAACGGCTAGGAGGGTACTTTTGTGAAATAACTTTAATATACTCATGCGTAAGATGTGTTTGTGATCGTAAATATACTGTAACGACCCTCTTTATACCGGTATGATTATACCAATCCACATTAATATAAAGTGCACCGTCACAGTGGGACATGTACCCAACACAACACAGTAGGTAGAGATGTACATAAATAACAAAGGAAAGTACAACGGAAATAAAAGAGATTCTTATTCCATCATCATTACACACATTCCACAGTCTATATAATAGCAATGAAAATAAACAAAGTCCATGATTATACAAGTCCATAACATAACATTGTCCACATACTAGTAAAAGAAAGTGCAATCTAACAAATAGTCCTCCACAATCTGGCTACTCCTCTCGCTCGGAGTCGTTCCTCACAATGTCCTCCTCAAGAATGGGGACAACTGTCTAACCTGTATGTAAAGAAAATATGAGTCTTTACAAAAGACTCAGCAAGTAAACCAGTGGCACATCCTTACACATATCACATTCATGCAATCCAAATTAACAACAAGAGTAATCTTACCACATGGTTCATGTCATAACAAACATGTATACATGAATAACCTATAACATGCTATCTACACATGGTCTTAGCTTTAAATATGATATCAAATACAACTCATTCACAACATTTTTCCAATTAACTTGATCATGGAATTAAACACATGGTTACTAGTAAACCTAGCATGATATCTATCACTTCTTGCATGCTTTTATATCACATAATCATACATTTTTCTTGCTGTTTTAACATAAATAAAACATAACCACATGGTTTCACATCATTTCACATTGTAACATAATAGCACATCACTTTCACATAAACACTTTGCACATTCACACATATCTCACATTTTTACACATTATCTTTCTTTTGCCGTGACACATAGTCTGAACCACCATAAAGAAGGACACACATAACACATAACATTTACCCGTCACCTAGGCATTATAGTGACGAATCTTGGTAACTGCGCAGAACGGGAGAAGCCCTCTCCACCCTGACTAGTGGTACTTGTCCACCTCCAGGATTTCATCCTGATGCCCATAGAGTATCACATACACATTGAGCCTTCCCATAGAGACTTTTCTACAGTACGGCTCCACAGCCTTCTATGGTAGCAGTGTCAATTTCGGCACACATTCACTTAATCACATGATTTACATCATTTTACATACACTTATTGGTCCATTCACATGCATACCATTCAACCACATATATTTCAGTTTGCAGAACCTATCATGGCTCTCTAACAGTATGAAAACATGCTTCACAGTACCTAAACATGCTACTAATCACTGAAATCACTATTTCTTGAATGATCATGCTTAATATGGTCTTCAATGCCTTACAATTGAAAACAGTACATACAGATATCAGAACAGCCCCAAATGTTAACCATAGACTCTACGCATGGAGCATATCATATGGTTAATTTTTTGGAGTTTTCAAGACAATAATTCTATTTTTAACATTTAATAGAGATTTCATGTAATTTAATAAGATAATTCAATATGACATGATAAATAGTGATCGATCGGGTCTAATAGTCTCAAAACATGAAAACAGTAACCGTTGTTTCAGGTAAATTTTCTATAGCAATATTATACATCATGACTATTTATTCTGAATTTAGAACCATCAAACATGCATATTTTACCCTTAACAAAAATTCTATAATTCATAATTATTTTCAGAAAATTAACAGGAATTCATGATTTTAACCTAATATCATACCTGAACATCCATAAAATTTATAGCATGAGCAAACATTTAGAAATCCTAGAAAATCACCTCACACAATAAATCCACAGTTCTGTAAAAACCAGATGAACTTGGCGGCAAGTGTCTTGCCGTCAGAGTGGGTTAATGGCATAATTGATTGCCATTAACTCAAGAACTTGGTGGCAACAAGGTAGCTGTCAACCTCCTATTTGTAGACAGTGCAGACCGAACACAGGAAAACACATAATTTTTGGGTCCAAGACACGATGTAAAAATCTTGAAAAATACCTAAACTCTAGGTGATAAGTTTAGGGACGAAACCCCTAAGTTACTTGCCTCTCTAAGAATCTCTGAAGATCAAATTTTGGCGATGAAGCTGTCCTCGGCCAAGCCAAAGAGGTGATGCCCTTCGCCTTGATCTGACCTCCACGCTTATGCCATCGATCCCCTGGAGTTAGGAGAGCTCCTCAATATCCAGTAGAGCCTCCCAAACGTAGAAGATCGCCAGAGAAGCCTTCAGATCGCCGGATCAAGCCTCTCAAACTCTCTCTTTTTCTCACCTCGAAACCCAAATAGCCCTAGGTGAGCAAAGTCCTCTCCTAATCGAGATGTATAGGTTATTAAACAATAGAGTCGGGGTAAACCCGATCGTGGAGCTATTCAATCAAATTAATCCGAGAAAGAATGGATCAATG
Organism: Colocasia esculenta; assembly: GCA_014218235.1. NCBI lineage: Eukaryota > Viridiplantae > Streptophyta > Magnoliopsida > Alismatales > Araceae > Colocasia > Colocasia esculenta. The sequence goes on from JACBKR010003181.1 coordinate 28,214, forward strand.
GACGCCATCCACCATCCACCTTACCACCGTGCAACATCTACTCCATATACCCCTACACATACGCCTCCCATTTACCACAACATGTGTAACAGTACGACAGTTCAGATCTAGGTTTATCGGGTCTATGTGTGGTGCTCTTGACCAAGAGATGGTCAATGGGCTGTGTTTTAGTTCCCCGTGCACAGGGTAAGCAGTGTGGGCCGGTTATGCCAGCCCAATTGCACTGCTGGTTCACTGTTTGGAAACGCGGCAGAGGTAGGCGACATGATTTAAAAGCGTCGGACTTGCAGGACACGATTCAAGGAACCGCCTCTGTGACACGTGGCGCGTGGGTTCCATTGGCGTCGGACTAGGTGGACGCGTTTAAAGGTTTAAACGCGGCGTTTGCCTGCGACGTGATTTTATTGTGACTTAAAAGACTTCGTTTCAACCAGACAGAGCAGAGGATGCTCTGTCCGGCGTAGGGGAGGTTGTTGTGGTGCCTTCCATGGGGTTTTCCGGTGATCTCAGCTTCGGATGACTCGTGCGGCGCGGGAGCCATGCGAGGATGATGCTCGGAGCATGGGCGTGCCATCGGTGAGGAGGCTTTGGGGCGTTCTTCGACATCTTCTTCCGGTAGGGAGACTTCCTACCTTCATTTGCTGTTAATGGCATGCTTGGAGTTGGGATTAAGGGTGGTGCATGTGTGGGTGGCTTGTTGCATGATAGATTTCCTGTTTAAGGCTTTAAATTGGAATTCGAACCATGTTTGTGTTGGTTTCCCCGTGGAAGAGGTGAGTTCGGCCTATGAGTTGAACTCACAGTCTTCATTGAAATGCGTCTAGGAGAGCTGACACATTCATGTGAACGAGTCCCTTTGTGTTGACGCGTTTCAGTTTTGTTTGTTGCGCTATGGCGGTGTTGGTGTCGCGTCTGCTTAACCCGACGCGTTCATGTTGGAATGCGTCAGTATGGTCAGACGTGATTATATGTTGACCGAGGCTTTGACTGGTTTGGTCTGAAGGCGTCGTGTCGGGCCGACGCGACTTGGTTGCGTCATGGGCCCTATCGCAACGAGGTTTGGAATGGGGTCCACACAAGTCGACGTGATTTGAGAGGCGTCTCTTGTATCCGACGCGGTTTAGTCTTCGAGGGGAATGTTGGGTGTTGGGAAGAAGGACTTGTGTAGACCTAGCCCGGGTCTGTGGTTATTCTTTAAATATTGTTGTAATGTTTAATGTGTTAAGTGGTGTGCGTTGCCATGGAGGTCACGAGGTGACCAATAACATGCAAGGTTATGTTCCAATGTTGATATGATATGCTTATGATTTGTGTTAAGCATGTTAATGTATTAAGAAAAGTGTTTAATGGTTAATGTGTATAAGTCTAATGTGTGGTCTTGGTGGTCATGTGATAGCCCGTGATTACTGAACGGTTGTGTGTAGGATGGCTTGAGGGTCACAGAGTGACCGATGAAAAGCTATTCCTTACACTTGTGCACTGTGAGTTGTACATAAGATTGTATAAGTATGTATACCGTGGATAGTGTGCTTACCGAGTCTTGTGATCTAGCGCCTAATCCGGAATACCTCTTTAGTCAGGCACCCCAGGTTCATAGGAGAGCCAGGCACGTGTGTTGTGCTCGGAGCGTGTCCTGGTACGTGTGTACCTCAGAGGTTTGAGTCGTCTTCCTCGACACCCTCACTCTTGTGTTTGAGTAGTAAGTCCGACTGAGGGAAAGATGACTGAGGGGCAACGACTTGTGTTTGTGGGTGTGCAGTCGCTTGTAGCGCACTCGTGGTTGGGGGTACGGACACCAGTAGTCGACACTAGTCCTCAGCTAGTCCTGTGTTTCCAGTGCCTCACTTTGGAGAGCTCTGGCCGGAGTCCCTAAAGGTGTCAGGCATGGGCTTGCGGGGTGTGTGTCCTGCAGGTCGTGGTGTTGGTTGGTCTCCACTGTTCTTGGCTTGTTGTTGTGGAGCGACAGTTGTGTTGAACCACTCTAGGGTTATCTGCGATCTTGGCATTTTGGTGATAACAAAATATATGATGCATTTAGGTGATAACAAAATATATTATCTTATTATTGCAGAGATAAAAAATATAGGTGTTCATAAATATTTTTGTTTCATCTGTGTTGCATCAATCCCATTACAGATAATAAGTCTCATTGAATATCTTGTTTCATCTGTGTCGCATCAATCTCATAGCAAAATCCTAAGTCTCTCATTGATGCAATATGGCGCACTAAATTGATAAAATTGATGTTTAATCCATATACATCGATTTCAGTTCAAGTGCCAAATTAATAAGCGCTACAACGATTCATTTTGATCGATTTTATAAGCGCTACAACGATTTAGTTTTAATTGATTTTATAAGTGCCATAACGATTTGTTTAGGGCTTATAACGATTTGATAAGTGAGCGCAACGATTTGCCCTTCATAACGATTCATTAAGGCTCACATCGACTTGGGTCTCATAACGATTCCGTTAGTGATCACATCGATTTCTTTGAAAAAACAACGATTTGCTGGATCATAACGATTTGCTTGCATAACGATTCCGTTAGTGATCACATCGATTTCTTTGGAAAGAACAACGATTTGCTGGCTCATAACAATTTGCTTGCATAACGATTCCGTTAGTGATCACATCGATTTCTTTAGGTGATCATAACGATTTATTTGCATAACGATTCCGTTAGTGATCACATCGATTTCTTTGAAAAGAAATTTGCTAGCTCATAACGATTCGATAAGTGACCACATCGATTCCTTAAGATTTCACATCGATTTCTTCAGTAATCACAACGATTTCTTTAGAGAGAACAACGACTTGTTCTCCACATCAATTTGTACATAAATCTGCAACGATTTACTTATAAATGAACAATGATTGTATAAGTCACATTCACATCGACTTCTCTTGTATGTTCAAGTGTTTTTGGCGCCTAAATGAAAAGTCAAATATCTTCTGACAAAAAGCTGGATGCGTAATTTCTCAGTCCTGTCAGAAAAAGATATGACTTATCAGTTTTAGCATGTTAAGAGAAACACAGTAGCATGCACAGTTTTCATGTAAACACTCTTTTATGCTAACACTTTCTTCCATGCTCACAGACCTCGAAGACGACAAGAGTGATCAAGACAAGAGATGAGCAACGACTAGAACTCCAACGGATCTCTTCAACGGATCCATTCAAAAGCTGCTCATATAAAAGAAGAAGCAAGGCTAAAGAAACAAAGGAGAGCTTTCCGGAAGATCTTTGAAGGAGTGTGCATCCTGTGAGGAACCTCAACTCCACACACATCAAAGGAAAAGAGGAGAAGAGCCTGAGCCCAGAAGAAGTGTCAAGCATCTGAAGCATTCAAGCCTTCGAGCTTTCTTTTCTCTCTCATTTTCTCCTGTGCTCATGTAATATTGGGGGAGAGTCTGTGACTGTGAGCTAAGTCCTGAGTGTTCATCTTGTAATAGCTCTCAGTCTGATCTTTCTTTTCTAAGAAAGATTTCTGTCCAGCTGTAGGACTGTATACAGTGTGTAACCCAACTAGGGGTTTGTGTCTAGCAGAACTGCATTGGGGTTTGTAACAGTAGGTTTGCTTCTGAGCCTAGAAAAGAAGTGGGCTGCTTCTTGCCCGGGAAAGAGAAGAAGACCAGCTGGGGTGCTGGGTGTTGTAGTGTCCTTGAGGGGGACTGTACCCTTGGTTAGTGAAATCCCAAGAGGTTGCTTGGGGAATGGACGTAGGACTTCCATGTGGGAAGGGCCGAACCAGGATAAATTCCTGTGTCCTTTGTGTGATTGTTCTTTTGCTTCCGCACTGCCACTCTTCATCACACTAACACTAACCAAACTTTAAGTGTTATGTTTGATTTCAGATTTCAGAAAAACCTATTCACCCCCCCTCTAGGTTACCTTGATGCCACACCAAAAGGGCCAACAAGTGGTATCAGAGCGGGTCTCTGAACTTTCAAGAAGATCTAACGATATTAGAGCAAAGATCCATGGCAGCTCAAGGATATGCTGAAGGTCAATCAGTCACCAGACCTCCATTCTTCGACGGAGAAGACTATCATATGGAAGATGAGAATGGAATGATTCATTCGAGGCACAGACTTTGATCTGTGCAGGTAATTGAGGTAGGTGATTTTGTTATTCTTCCTGCTGAAGGCACTACTGCTATTACAGTAGCAGATAAGCATAAATTATCCCTAAATTTTAAAGCTAAGAACCTTTTTATGTTGTGCTTTATCTAAAAAGGAATTAGTAGAGTATCTGCTTGTAAATCTGCCAAAGAAATATCGGATAAGCTGAGATAACTTATGAAGGAACAGATAAAGTGAAACAAACTAGGATAGATATTCTTGTTTCACAATACGAATAATTTAAAATGCTTCAAAACGAAAATATCACTACTATGTATAATAGATTCATGCATAGTAGTAGGGTTAAATTCTTTTGAAAAATTCTTTCTAATGAAGAAGAGAAACCGTTAGAAAAATACTTAGGTCCTTAACTATTTCATGGACACCTAAAGTAACTGCTATTGAAGAGGCCCATGATTAAACCAAATTATCGATTGATAATTTAATGGTTCTCTCATGGCACCTGAAATAAATATGGAGCGATTGTCTGAAACCTCATCTAAGAAGAAATGCATTGATGCTCTTAAGATTGTAGCTGCTCTCTTCCACCTCTTCCTCTTCTAGTTCCCAAAATGTAGATTCTGAAGATAATGATGTTGATGAAGTATTGTACAAGCTTCAGAAGATTTTAAAAGAAGAAAATAGATCAAGAAGGATCAAAAGAAAGGAGAAAAAGAGAGAAAGAACCAGTCTGCTATGAATGGCAGAAAACCTGGGCATCTGAGACCGGATTGTCCAAGACTCAAGAAGACTAGTCAAACCGAGAAGCCCAAGAAGCAGCACAAGAAATTTAAAAGAAGAGGCATGGCGGCTTCTTAGGAAAATGATGAGGTCACAAGCTCAGAATCATCAAGCTCAGATTCCGAAAAGGAGCAGGTAAATCTAGCCCTCATGGTGGGACTAGATGAGGTACATTCTGACTCATTTTTAATTCTTGCACAGATTCAGGGTCAGAATCAGAAGACTTAGAAGAAGTCTTAATGAACTGTATGAAAAACATAAGGGGGTTGTAAAAGAACTAAAAATCTGAAAACAACTCTACTTGCTTGGAAAACACCAATTCTGATCTTAAATCCGAATTGGAGCAACTAGAAGAACAATAAAAGAATGTAAAGATAAAAATTATCTTTTAAATGAAGATTTGAAAAGAAAGAATAATGAGAAGTTTGAATTAGAAGAAAAATTAAAACTCTAACTGAAGAAAATATGTATTTAAAAGAATCAGTTAAAAAATTAACTGAAGGGAAAACATCTTTAGCCCTATGCTTAAAAGGATCAAAATCTGGAAATAACAAATAAGGGCTTGGATACATACCTCCAGAAAAAGAAAAACAAGACATGATTCCAAAAAAATCCACTACCAAAATTTGTAAAAGAAACCAAGATGCCTTAGAAAAAGGCCCCTGTAAAAGAAAAAGTTTACAGAAATCACGTTCTAAAAACTCAGCAAAAGAAAATAAGAACAACAAAACAATCTATATTCATTGTTGGTTCTCATTGCAATAAACTAGGACACACTGTAAACACCGCACAACAGGCACTTAGTTTGGATCCCTAAAGGATATTTTCATGCATCTAACCATCAAGGACCCAAAAGGATTTGGGTACCTACCTTTGAGTAATTTATTTGCAGGTTAGCCTTGGAGCATCAAAAACAAGGATGCTCAAGGCAGGAGTGACTGCAGACTCTCATTCAAATCACATCTGAAGAAAGAGTAGTCACAGAAATTGAATGGTCTCTTTATACTAACAATTATTTGTAAGTTTCATTCAGGTGGAGTCTCTCATTAAGGGGGAGCTCTGATTAAGGGGGAGCATAGAGTAAGGGGGAGAAAAATTAAAACTCCTCTATGGTAAGAAACTCTCTCAAAAGGAAGGAGAAATACATGGTAAGACCTTTCCTTTTTGGATTATGACAAAAAGGGGGAGAGTAAGTATGCTCTATGAATTTCTGCTTAAATCATGTTTTAAATCATTTCAGAAAATTCGCATAAATTTTGTCATCACCAAAAAGGGGGAGATTGTTAAACCACTCTATGGTTATCTGTGATCTTGGCATTTTGGTGATAACAAAAATATAATGCATTAGGTGATAACAAAATATATTCTTGTATTGCGGAGATAACAAATATAGGTGTTCATAAAATATTTTGTTTCATATGTGTGTTGCATCATCCCATTACAAGAAATATCTCATTGAATATCTTGTTCATCTGTGTCACATCAATCTCATAGCAAAATGCTAAGTCTCTCATTGATGCAATATGGCGCACTAAATTGATAAAATCGATGTTTAATCCATATACATCGATTTCAGTTTGAGTGCTAAATTAATAAGCGCTACAACGATTCATTTTGAGATTTTATAAGCGCTACAACGATTTAGTTTTAATTGATTTATAAGCGCCCAAACGATTCGTTTAGGGCTTATAATGATTTGATAAGTGAGCGCAACGATTTGCCCTAACATCGATTTTCCTTCATAACGATTCATTAAGGCTCACATCGACTTGGGTCTCGTAATGATTCCGTTAGTGATCACATCGATTCTTTGGAAAGAACAACGATTGCTGGATCATAACGATTTGCTTGCATAACGATTCTGTTAGGATCACATCGATTTCTTTGGAAAGAACAACGATTTGCTTGCATAACGATTCCGTTAGTGATCACATCGATTTCTTTAGGTGATCATAACGATTTGCTTGCATACGATTCCGTTAGTGATCACATCGATTTCTTTGAAAAGAAATTTGCTGGCTCATAACGATTCAATAAGTGACCACATCGATTCCTTAAGATTTCACATCGATTCTTCAGTAATCACAACGATTTCTTTAGAGAGAACAATGACTTGTTCTCCACATCAATTTGTTCATAAATGTGCAACGATTTACTTATAAATGAACAATGATTGTATAAGTCACATTCAACGACTTCTCTTGTATGTTCAAGTGTTTTTGGCGCCTAAATGAAAAGTCAAATATCTTCTGACAAAAAGCTGCATGCGTAATTTCTCGGTCCTGTCAGAAAAAGATATGACTTATCAGTTTTAGCATGTTAGAGAAACATAGTAGCATGCACAGTTTTCATGTAAACACTCTTTTATGCTAACACTTTCTTCCATGCTTACAGACCTCGAAGACCACAAGAGTGATCAAGACAAGAGATGAGCCACGGCTAGAACTCCAATGGATCCATTCAAAGCTGCTCATATAAAGAAGAAGCAAGGCTGAAGAAACAAAGGAGAGCTTTCCTGAAGATCTTGAAGGAGTGTGCATCCTGTGAGAACCTCAACTCCCACACACTCAAAGGAAAAGAGAGAAAGAGCCTGAGCCCAAAAGAAGTGTTCAAGCATCTGAAGCATTCAAGCCTTCAAGCTTTTCTTTCTCTCTTCATTTTCTCCCTGTGCTCATGTAATCTGGGGAGAGTCTGTGACTGTGAGCTAAGTCCTGAGTGTTCATCTTGTAATAGCTCTCAGTCTGATCTTTCTTTTCTAAGAAAGATTTCTATCCAGCTATAGGACTGTATACAGTGTGTGTAACCCAGCTAGGGGTTTGTGTCTAGCAGAACCGCACTGGGGTTTGTACCAGTAGGTTTTTCTGAGCCTAGAAGAAGTGGGCTGCTTCTTGCCGGGAAAGAGAAGAAGACCAGCTGGGGTGCTGGGTGTTGTAGTGTCCTTGAGGGGGACTGTACCCTTGGTTAGTGAAATCCCAAGAGGTTGCTTGGGGACTGGACGTAGGACTTCTATGTGGGAAGGCCGAACCAGGATAAATCTCTGTGTCCTTTGTGTAATTGTTCTTTTGATTCCGCACTGCCACTCTTCATAACACTAACACTAACCAAACTTTAAGTGTTCACGTTTGATTTCAGATTTCAGGAAAAACCTATTCACCCCCTCTAAGTTACCTTGCTGCCACCCAAAAGGGCCAAATAGTGGACCTTTCGTCCATGACTGCGAGACTGAGAGGTAGTCTTGTGTTGTGTTATCTCGGTTGGATACTGGCATTATGAACCAGTAGTCCGTTCCATATGGTGGCGTCATTCCTTTCCGACTCGTGCCTTGCCACAGGGGTGGCTTGTGTGTGGACACATTGGTAAGGTTGTAACCGTTGTGGTGTGCCCTGGAGGTGGCACGATTCTATGGTTAAAGTTGTACCTCATGGTAGTAGGTACATGTACCCCTTGTGGGTAGAGTTGTGTTGTCGTACGTGTGTGTCTCATCCTCAGCAGATGTTGAGGAGTGGACCGTGCGTACTGTGGAGATCTTGTGTGTGATTCTCCACATGCTCGGTATTACTGGTTATGGTTTGGTATGCGGGTATTGGTTGGTTGTCGCTAATCTGATATTCCGTGCCTGTGCTTTGCCAGTGAGACTGTGGCTAGGCAGTGGTTTGCCGGTGAGGCTTATGGTCGAGGGTGGTTCGGTTGTAGGGTGGACTAAGGTGCTAAGCTAGTCTTGTGTTTCCCTTTACTTTCTGAGGACTGGCTTTAGCCAGTGTGTTTGTGATTAGTTGTTGTTAAAACATGCTTGTGTGTGCATGTTTGCTTCGGTTGCCGGTGTTTGCTAGTGAAACCCTCTGGGGTTGAGGTCTTTTAAGTGTAGTTGTGCTTTCTTTGAGGGAGGTCCCTATTGAGTCAGTTTCTTGTTGAGGCTCACTCCCTTGCAGTTTGTTTCAGGTGTTGGCCGACATTGGCATGGTTTATGTAGGAGTAGTGCAGACTTGTACCACCAGCGGTAGAGCAGTTGAGTCGTTTGAGCTTGTGCTCCCTCAGGGTATGCCCCAGGTAGTTGTACTCTTTAATTGGACATGTAATGTTGTAAAGGGACTTTTGTACATTGTAGTTTACAGTTATATACACTTGTACTTTCCTGTGTTATATACTATACTTGTGGTCTTTTATATTCTTACTGGACATGTGTTAGTGATATCCCTTAAGAGACTTCGGTCCGTTCGCGGGAGACAGATCTGGATATGGACCCTTATGGGTATAATATCCAGTGCCGTTACAGTGGTATCAGAGCAATGGTCCAGTTAGAAAATGAAAAGACTGAAGGTACAATGTCCCAATACATGGATTATTGTCCATACTGGTAGTAAGTCTGCAGTTTTACGTGATTTAAAATGATTTTCCACGTAAGTTTTTGCTATGTGAATTGTGTTGTGTTGATTGGGCAGTTGTTGATAGTAGCAGGAAAGAATGTGGTTAGAGGAAATACAGATTGTGAAAAGTGAATAAATATGAAAAGGGTTATATGTAAACCTGGGTATTGTTAGAAATGGCACAAAAATATTAAGATTAAAGATCGATATTAGTGTGTTAAAGGCTAGTTATGTTGTTCAAGGAATCCACAACCGTGAAACCAGCGAGATTAGTGATTTCAGCTAAGAAATCCAGGAAGAATGTTTTAGTGAGAAATAGAAATAGGTAGAGATAAAGGAAGATATGATGGAATAGCAGAGGAAACAGATGTCTAATGAGGAATAGAGCAGTGTATAGTTGAAGACGAGTTAGTGTGCATTAATGGTTGAGAACCTCAGCAGAGGGGATTATTGTGTTGAGATTTGTGTCAGTTGATATCAAGGAATAGTTTGGTGAATAGTGTGATTAGAGTGGTAAGAAAAAATTTGGGATAAATGTATAAAATGATGAGCCCCAGATGAGACAATGGTAAGTAGAGAATACAGAATTGTGGCAGCTAGACTCAATTGTATGCGTTTAGCATTGGTTGCACCCGCGAGTTTAGGAATAAAAGGCTATTATGAATAGTGATAGTATGAAGAAATTAGGGAAAAGTGATTGTGTATAGATGTGCCGAGGTGAATAGTTGAATAAGGAAAGATTAAACAGAGATTAGTACACAATAGGGTTTCCTGAGAAGTTTAAAAAGAAAGATATCTGCATGGCAATAATTGTTTGTGAAGGTTCTGTAGAATTTTATTGAAGACTGCAGAATTAGTAATGTTTAGAAGCTATGCTTCGTTATGGAATCAGGTAGAGCAGATTATGGAATTTAAAAAGATATGTCAGAGTTTGGCTAGGGCGGAATGTAGCAACCCTAAAATTTTGAAAAATAAAAATTTAAATTTTATATTAATTAATTAGGAAATCAAATAAAAGGAAGATGTAGGAAATCAAATAAGAGGGATTAAATAAAACCCATTAAAAAAAGGAGTAATGGGCTTTGCTATATTGACCCATTATAAATTAGTGGGCTAAAATAGAGATTTTAAAAAGGGGAATAATAAGAAAATAGCCTAAATTCGGAGATTAACTATCTCCTAATTAGAAAGGGGTTATTAATGCAATAAAAGTGGCATTAGAGTTGGATAGGATTCCTAAACCTACCCATATAGTCTAGCACGATTTAGATACTATCCTAACCCAATTAGAGATTGGAAAGCAAGGAAGGAGGTTGGAGTTAGGAAATCTCATAATTAGATCAATTAGAGTAGAAATAGGAATAGGAACCCATACATGCTTAAATACACCTTCTAAACCCTCTTGGCAGACCCTAGCTCATTGCCAAAGGTTGTTGGACGTGGAGAAGAGGCCAAGGAGGAGAGGATCTCGTGGGGAGAAGGAGTTCTTGGAGCTTCTTCCTCGTTCTTGGAGTTTTTAACCTAGAAGACAAATCGAGTCAAAGGTAGGCATTCTCACAAGCAAAAAACCTAATATTTCGTCTGTAGATTGTTCCATGCATCAGGACCAAAACCCTCAAATTTCATAATTTTCCATTAATCCAATATTTTCTTCTTAAATTTCGAAGTTCTGCAACTCTCTTGACCCCGAACCCTCTTCATAATTCTTGTTCTCCATGAATACTAAATCCCATGCCTTGGAATTTTTATGGGAGATACTGATGATCATTAGGGAACTTTTGCCCCTGAAAGCCCTAATTTTTTTGAGCATGTTGCTCGAATAAATCAATCTTGCTCTGTGTATCATGTTCTATGTTACTTGTTTTTGTTCATGCTCAACCATGTTCAAATCATGCTCTCTCTCAAACTCCTATTTACTGGAAGTACTCTCGCATGTCTAGTTCCATTTGCCACTAATTTCGTGATTTTTCATCATGTATATAATAGTTATGATTTTCTAAATGACCCTATATCAAAATTTGAATGTTCTAGTCCGCAATCCAATGTCTGGTCTGACTCTTGTCAGAGTCAGGCGCAGACCACCAGATCGCGACTGCCCGATATGTCGCCTTCTGGGGTCCGATTACGACAGCCTACCCATCGCAACCAAGAAGGCGACAGGTGAGCCGTCGCGTTTCCAGTACCTGATTCGCAAGCCCTGTCGCGATCCTTACATGCTCCTGTCGCGATCTGCCTAGTACCTGTCGCGACCCTCATTGCCTATGTCGCCTTCACAGGTTTTTAATGAAAATCCATAAAAATTATTTCTGTCGCTTTCTAAATATTCTTACGCCTTTTATAGTTATACCCCCAGTAAAAAACTTGTTTAAAAAAAAATGGAGCTAAATTGAATGACTTAAAATACTTATTCACGACTTCTTTCTAATTATGATTTCTCTTACACATGCACACACATGAACCATCATATATGGCTAAAATCTGGCATAAAATATCATAATGTATCTGGTAATTTATTGCAATAAAGCATATTAATTGCCCTATTTTACGGACTTGTATTCGTTTCTTGCGTTGTTTATGTACCGATATTGACGCTCCACTGTTCTAGAATTCCTCTAGAACGTCGAGCACCTGTTTTATATACACACTTTACTTGGCTTGTGGTGAACTCTCCGTCGGATATTCCTTTCGTCGGACTAGTGAACTCTTGCACAAGCCTCCGTAAGTCTCCTCTGATCATGGGTTCCCACATGGTCGACGAGCCGGTTGTACCCTAACACCTATGATACCCTTTAGGGATCTATGTGATCCAAACGGCTATTAGAAGTTCGCTCTTACCTTGAATCACGTTGGACCTCTGGACTTGTGCATAACATGGCCAGCGGAAAGATCATGAAGTTCCACCTGACTGCCAACACCAAGGCGCGTGTTGTGCAACTGTTACTATCGCCTGTTTACCGTCGCATTACGTGCAATGACCACTAGCTCTCATCTGTACTCTACTCGCTCATCTATTCACGTTCACTCTACTATCTCGTCTATTCATCTAGTGCTCTCATCTACTTCTTGGTACTCTATATTGGCCATTGACTGATTGTCTAAAGATAACAATATAACCAATGCCTGGCAATAAATAAAGGGCCCGATCTGGTCCTGGGATGTGCGCCCGAAAGTGCTAGTGCCCATGGGAGTTAAATGATCAGAGTGTTTGGCATTACACTCAAGTGCTATCTATCTCGACTATCTATATGAGAATCAAAACACAAAACGTGCTATACTCTCTCGATGTCTAGAATGACAAACAAGTGCTATACTCGTCGTGCTATTATACTTGTGCTAGTTGTGCTATGGCCATCCTGCTATTCGTGCTATACTCGATACTTGTGCTATTTTTGGAAACTATACTCGATCTCGTGCTATTGTGCTATCTCTTGCTATATTTTGACTCTCTTGTACCTGCTATTTTTAGATACTCTACCATTAAATGCGTTAATTATTTAAAGCCTGCTTGAGCCTGAGATTTAAGTCCTACTGGGCGTTATCGCTCACCCTACGTTATTTGATGTTGTGTTCTCAGGTGAGACCGAGGATGACACATACACTCACGAGGAAGGGGATGACCAAGAGTGAAGCCAGGAGTACGCTCGAGTTGTTATGTTATCTTAGAGTTGTAGTTAGTTATTCCTTTTATTGCAATGTAATTGGGCCCTGTAGAATGGCTCTAATATTAGTGGTTGTAACTAGACATTTGAAAAGTTATCAATGAGAAAGATTTACTTTAGTATTATTCAATGTGCAATGGTTTGATGTCCAGTACTCGCTCTATACCCTTTTCTTGCAACTGCCTTCGCGCTCCGATATTCCGCGTCGGGGCGTAACACGGAACATGAATGAAAAGAAGATTAGATAGTAATAAGATGTCACGCCCCGACGCGGAATATCGGAACACGAGGCAGTTGCAAGTAAACGGGTACAGAGCAAGTACTAGACATCAAACCATTCCACAAGAATAAATACTAAAGCAAATTCTTCTCATTAATAACTTTCCAAATGTCTAGTTGCAACCACTAATATCAGAGCCATTCTATAGGGCCCAATTACATTGAATAAAAGCAAAAGACTAACTATGACTCTAACATATTGCTAGGACGCTAGGGTACTCGTGACGTCACTCCTGGTCGTTCCAGTCCTCTTGAGTGTATAGTTCATCCTCGGTCTCACCAGAGAACACAACGACAAATAACGCAGGTGAGCGATAACGTCCAGTAGGACTTAAACCTCAATAGTCAAGCAGGCTTTAAATGATTAATGTATTAAAAGGCAGAGTAACTAATGATAGAGCGAGCGAGTCAAGTAACGTGAGAGATAGCATGATAGCATGTGAACGAAATAGCATAAGTTTCCAACATAGCAAGAGTGTCGAGCATAGCACAAAATAGCAAGATGGCCACAACACAATAGCAAAAGTATAGCAATAGCACAACGGGCATAGTATAGCACTTTTGTCAATAGACAACGAGAGAATATAGCACTTTTTGATTATCATTTAGATAGTCGAGATAGATAGCACTCGAGTGTAATGCCAAACACTCTGACCATTTATCTCCCATGGACACTAGAACTTTCGGGCACACATCCCAGGACCAGATCGGGCCCTTTATATATTACCAGGCATTGGTTATATTGTTTATCTTTAGACAATCAGTCAATGGCCAATATAGAGTACCAATCCATAGATGAGAGCACTAGATGAATAGATGAGATGGTAGAGAGAACGTGAATAGATGAGCGAATAGAGTATAGATGAGAGCTAGTGGACATTGCACGTAATACGTCGAGTAAACAGGCGATAGTCATAGTTGCACAACACGCGCACTTGTTGTTGGCAGTCAGGTGGAACTCACGACCCTACCGCTGGCCTTGTTAAGCACAACTCCAGAGGTCCGGCATGATTCAAGATAAGAGAAACTTCTAATAGCCATTTGGATCATGTTGATCCTTAATGGGTATCATAGGTGTTAGGGTACAGCCGGCTCGTCGACCATGTGGGAATCCATGGACAGAGGAGACATACGGAGGTCTTGAACAAAGACTCACTAGTTCGGCAGAAGGAGTATCCAATGGAGAGTTCGTCCATGTCAAGAGAGTGTGTATAGAGAACAAGTGCTCGACGTTCTAGAAGAATTCTAGGATAGTGGAGCGTCGATAACGGTATTCCCAAAATATCGCGAGAAAACGAAGACAAGTCTTATTCCATATATGGCAATTTAATTACATAAATTACCAGATACATTATGAAATATTTTCATGCCAAATTAAGCCATATTGGGATGGTTCAAAGTGTGTGCATGGGCCATAGAGAATCATGGAGTATGAAAGGGTCATGTGCATGGCTTTTATTTTATTAAAATAAGTTCAAGATTTACAGTTCTGTTTACTGTGTTCAAAAGGGTTAACAGAGCATGATATCACTGTAGAAAAACAAGACTTGCAAAAATAGGGGGGTTTCATGAAAAAGTGCAGAACGCGATAGGTCCCTATAAGGATCGCGACAGGGCCTACATAGAACATGACAGGGTCGTTAACGGGTCGCGACAGGTAGTCAGTGCAAAAGAAGAGAACGCAATGGGTTCATATGAAGAAGGCGACAGGTCTGTCAGACCAGAAGGTCAGGTCGCGACGGTGGTCCTGTCGCGATCAGATAGCGACGGTGATTCTTGTCACGATCTGCCTGAGAATGCAGCCTATCGACTCATCGTGTTCTCAGGTCCTTGGCCTGAGTCCGACAGAGATCTGACATGTTCTTGGTTCTTGGTCCAAACTTACCATGTTTTGACACAGGGACGTTCAAAATTCATAACTAATTGTACAAGCGATGGAAAATCATGAAACTAGTTGGAAATTGATCTAGACTTACATGGGTACTTACAGTAATTAGGAATTGGAAAACAAGCCTGGTTTTGACAGGCTGTAATCAAATCAAACATGGAGAATAGAATACTGAGAACAGTTGAGATGCAGGAATTAATTTGCAAGATAGGATGCATGAAAATTAGGGCTTTCAGGGCAAAAGATCCCTAATAGCCATCAGCTTCTTCAGTAAAATTTTCATGGCATGGGATAGAGGGTACATGGAGATCTAGATTTTTGAAAAGGGTTCGGGGTTATGTAAGTTGCAGAACATAAAAAATCAAGAACAAAAGATATATTCGATGGAAAATTATGAAACCGAAGGGTTTTTGTTCCTGATGGGCGAAACATCCTACAGATGAATTTTATGGTTTATGCTCGTGAGAATGCCTACCTTTGGACGATTTCCTCTTCTAGGGCTAGAACTTGAAGAATAGGGTTGATGGCTTGAGAGCTCCTTCTCCCACGAATTCTCCCCTTCCTTGGCCTCTCCTCCTGGTCCAGAAACCCTTGGCAATGAGCTAGGGCCTGCCATGGAGCATTAAGAGAGTATTTATGTCTCTTGAGTTTCTATTTCCTAATAGGACTCAAATCGCTACTTAATTTCGGGATTTCCTATTTCTCTCCTCTGTCTAAAATGCCAATTCCAATTTGGGTCAGGTGGGAGCTAATTTTGTGGCCAACCCATTAGGGTAGATTTAGGAATCCAAATCAAACCCAATTAGCTATTTAATGCATTAAATACCCATTTTCTAATTAAGTAATAATTTAGTTACGAATTTAGGGTATTTTCTTATTATTCTCCTTTTTAAAATCCCTATTTTGGCCCATAATTTATAATGGGTCTATTTATCAAAGCCCATTACTTCTTTTCATTTAATGGTTTTATTTAATTCTCTTTTATTTGATTTTCTAAATAATTTAATTAGTTTTCTATTTCTATTATTATTTTTTTATTTTTTCAAAAAATCCACGTTGCTACATCCTCCCCCTCTTAAAAAGGAATTTGGTCCCCAAATTCATATGAACATTTAGGAGAGAATGTCTTACCGAAACGATCGAGGTAGTTCCGTTTGATGATTCCTTCCGGTTCCCATGTGGCTTCTTCCACTCCTCGATTATTCCATAGGACTTTAACCACATAGATGGGACGGTTCCTAAGCTGTTGCACCTTCCGTTCTAATATCTTGACTGGCTTCTCTTCATACGTCACATCCTTGTTCAACACTAGCTTCTCATGTCGAATGATGTGGGTAAGATCATAGACATATTTCCTGAGCATGGAGACATGGAACACATTGTGTACACATGCCAGATCCGGTGGCAACGCCAGTTGGTATGCAACCTCACCAATCCTTTCGAGGACTTCAAAAGGACCGATAAATCTAGGACTGAGCTTTCCTTTCACACCAAATCTTTGTATGCCACGAGTAGGTGACACCTTTAAGAATACTTGATCACCGATTAGGAATTCCAAGTCTCGCCTTCTTTTATCGAGATAGCTCTTTTGTCTGGACTGAGTAGTCTTAAGCCGATCTCTAATCACCTGAATGTCCTTTGTTTTTCGTTGTACCATGTCTTGGCCTAGCCATTGTTGTTCTCCACCTCATTCCAGCATGTAGGAGATCTACAATTTCTTCCATAGAGTGCTTCGAACGGTGCCATCTTGATGCTCGCCTGGTAACTGTTGTTATAAGCGAACTCAATAAGGGATAAATGCTCGTTCCAATATCCTTGGAAGTCTATAGTGCAAGCTCTCAACATGTCTTCCACTATTTGGTTGGTTCTTTCAGTTTGCCCATCAGTTTGTGGATGGAATGCGGTACTAAAGTTGAGTTTAGTACCCAGTGCACCTTGGAGTCCTTTCCAAAAATGAGATGTAAATCTTGGATCTAGATCCGAGACTATGGATGATGGAACTCCATGTAGTCTTACAATCTCTTTGACATATAAGGCAGCTAGCACTTCTACCGACCACTTACTCTTTATGGGCAGAAAATGGGCGGATTTGGTTAGTCGGTCCATAATGACCCATATGGCGTCGAGTCCACCAAGAGTCTTGGGTAAACCCATGATGAAGTCCATGCCAATGCTTTCCCATTTCCATTCTGGAATATCTAGCGGTTTGAGTACACTAGCAAGACGCAGGTGTTCCACTTTTACTTGTTGGCAAGTAAGGCAGTGTGCGGCATGTTCAGCAACCTCTCTCTTCATGTTCGGCCACCAAAAAGTTCTTTTCATGCCTTGATACATTTTGGTACCACCAGGATGAATAGTGTACTTCGTCTTGTGAGCTTCATCCATTAACCTTCTCTTCAGTTCTTCATTATCAGGGACGCATGTCCTTCCTTAAAATACTAGTCTTCCATCTTCGGTCATAGCAAAGTCTTGTCTTTTGGATAAAGTTTCGTTGATGCAAACCAAGAATGGGTCATCATCTTGTTGAGCCTTGATCACCTCTAGCAGATCAGATTGAATCTTGATATTGGCAACCAAGACTCGATCATCCCTATGTTCAATATTTAAGTCTAACCTTGCGAATTGTTCTAGTAGTTGCATCTCGCCAAGGACTAGACTCGAAACAGATGCCATTGGCTTTCTACTAAGAGCATCAGCCACAACGTTACCCTTTCCTGGATGATATTGGATGTTGAAGTCGAAATCTTTTAGGTATTCTAGCCATCTTCTCTGCCTCATCTTGAGTTCCTTCTTGGAGAATAAGTACTTTAGGCTTTTATGGTCTGAGTAGACAGTGAACATCCCCATAAAGGTAATGTCTTGAGATTTTCAAGGCAAAGACTACGGCAGCCAACTCAAGATCATGCACAGGGTAGTTGACTTCATGAGTCTTCAGTTGTCGAGAAGAGTAGGCAATGGCTTTCCTTCTGCATCAATACACACCCTAGCCCAACCCTGAGGCATCGGTGTAGATAGAGAAACCTTCTCCCTCTATTGGCAGAGCGAGAACAGGTGCTGAGGTTAGGCAATCTTTAAGAGTTTGGAAACTTTTCTCACACTCTTTACTCCAGGAGTATGGATTTTCCTTTCGTGTTAGTCGCGTGAGAGGAACGACGATCATGGAGAAGTCCTTGATTAACCGCCTGTAGTAGCCAGCCAGTCCTAGGAAGCTTCTGATTTCTGTGACGTTGGTTGGTCTCTCCCAATTGAGTACAACTTTGACTTTGGAGGGGAACGGAGATGTCATCCTTTGAGATGACATGGCCCAAGAAGGACACTTCTTCGAGCCAGAACTCACACTTGTTCAGCTTTGCATACAGTTTGTTGTCTCACAAGACTTGCAGTGCAATCTTCAAGTGTTCTTCATGCTCTTCTTTGGTCTGTGAATAAATGAGGATGTCGTCGATGAAGACGACCACGAACTTGACAAGGTATGGCCGATATATGCTGTTCATGAGTTGCATAAAGGCTACAGGAGCATTGGTTAGACCAAAAGGCATAACGACAAATTCATAGTGTCTATACCTGCTCCTGAAAGCCGTTTTGAAAATATTGTCATCCTTGATCCTCATTTGATGGTAGCCAGATCGAAGATCGATCTTGGAGAAATATGAGCTCCAGATATTTGGTCGAAAAGTTCATCAACCCTAGGCAATGGGTACTTGTTCTTGATGGTAAGTTGATTGAGTTGACGATAGTCGATGCATAGTCTCATCGATCCATCTTTTTCTTTACGAATAGCACAAGTGCTTCCCATGGGGAAGTACTCGATATAATGAACCCCTTCTCTAATAGCTCCATCAGCTGCATCTTCAACTCCTTTAGCTTGGCAGGTGACATCCGATATGGTTGACGTGATACCGGGGCACCTCCAGGGATCAACTCTATGGCGAAGTTGACATCTCGTTCCGGGGGAATCCCTGGCAGATCTTCAAGAAACACATCGGGGAAATCTTGGACTATGCGGATGTTTTTTATCTTGAACCCTTCTTTTCCACAACTACGAGTGCTAGGAAGTAATACACCCTTTCCTTATGATGTTATGGGCTTTTATGGCGGAGATTAGAGACATTGTCTCTATGTCTAATCCCAGAGAATGCCAATTTAGGAAAGTCACTAAAGGTAACTTCCTTTCTTACAGTCGACACTTGCCCCATATGTGGACAACCAGTCAACTCCCAAAATTACATCATAGCCTTCCATGGGCATGCACACCAGGTCGGCTTTTAGGTTATGGTCTCCGATCATTACATCAGCAGATGGAAAGTATTTGTTCAATTTCTCCTTTTCCCCTAGTGGCGTTATGACAGAGAACTCACAACCATGGATATAGGTTTTGTAGTTAGGGTATCAGTAAAGTTTCAAATATAAAGGAACGAGTTGCTCCAGTATCAAATAATAAAAATGTTGATAAGGAGAAAACTTGTAGAGTACCTTCTACCATGCCACCGTCCGTAGCAGGTTCCTCATCATGCAGGGCTTGCAGTCTTCCCTATTTCTTAGGGCATTAGGGTGCCTCTCATGTTCCTTCAGTAATAACACTCAGGGATGCGGTGCTCGTGACTTCCGCAACGCAGACATGTACCAACTTTCCTCCAGCATTCGTCAGTAGTGTGACCTGGCTTGTCACAATGCTTGCAGTTGCTTTTCGTTGGCGTGTTGGGTACAAAGACCTTGGGTTTTTTTCTTGGCTGGATCTCTCCGTGATGTTGAAGGGACGCTTCTTGCAGTGGTCGGCTTAGCAGATGACTCACCAGAGGTCATTTCCTTTTTCACGAACTTCCCTTTGATACGGTCGATGAAGTCCGTAGCATCTTCCAGTAGCTGTGCTTCCTTCACCATCTCGCGTAGTAGGTCTGGATGGTCGAGAGGTGCTAGTTGGGTAATGTATTGAGGCTTAAGGCCGTTGAGGAAGTGCTTAGCCTTCATTCTCTCTGTGTTCACAGGTGTTCAGCATACCTTGCCAATCTAGAGAACTGGGCTTCATATTCAGCCATAGTCAAGCTCCGCTGTTTCAGAGCAGCAAATTCCGCAGCCTTCCTTTCATGGACATGCTCCGAGAAGTTTGGTATTAAAAGCTTCTTTGAACTCGGTCCACGTGAACTGACCATTAGCTCTGGTCGCTTCAAAAGACTCCCACCAAGCGCGGGCGTCCTTTCGAGTTGAAATGTGGCTAGTAGCAGCTTATCCCCCACTGCACATTGCATGACACGGAAGATTCTTTCCGTTTCTTTGAGCCAGTGTTCTGCTTCATCGGGTCCGTGGGTTAGCTGAACCTAGGTGGGTTCAGACTCCGGAAGTTAGATGCAAGTCGCCTGCACCACGATTGCCACCTCCTGGGTAGCTTGCACAATTCCGCATGTCAATTTGGATGGTTTGTTGCATGCCCTATTTGAGCACGTTCAGCAGTCATCTTGATGTTTAATCCTACAAAATAACTTATTGTAATGATATGATGTGGATTTTAATTCGTGCATATGTGAGTTCATTTTAGCTAGTTACCCACGGCTCTAACCACAACTCACAAGTAGGTATTGACTCTAGTCGAGGCAGGTCAACCTAGATCATCCTATACTTAAGAATAACCTAGGCTCTAATACCACAAAACTGTCACGCCCCGACGAGGAATATCGGATATGCGAGGGTAGTTGCAAGTAACGGGTACAGAGCAAGTACTAGACATCAAACTATTGCACAAGAATAAATACTAAAGTAAATTCTTCTCATTAATAACTTTCCAAATGTCTAGTTACAACCACTAATATCAGAGTCATTCTATAGGGCCCAATTACATTGAATATAAAGCAAAAGAACTAACTATGACTCTAACATATTGCTAGGACGCTAGGCTACTCGTGAAGTCACTCTGGTCATTCCGTCCTCTTGAGTGTATAGTTCATCCTCGGTCTTACCTGAGAACACAACGACAAATAACGTAGGGTGAGAGATAACGCCCAGTAGGACTTAAATCTCAATAGCAAGCAGGCTTTAAATGATTAATGTATTAAAAGGCAGAGTAACTAATGAAAGAGCGAGCGAGTCAAGTAACGTGAGAGATAGCATGATAGCATGTGAACAAAATAGCATAAGTTTCCAAATATAGCAAGAGTGTCAAGCATAGCACGAAATAGCAAGGTGGCCATAGCACAAATTGCACAAAGATAGCAATAGCACAACGGACATAGTATAGCATAGCACATGTCAAGTATAGCAAGAAGGCCATAGTACATATAGCACAACGAGTAAGCATAACACTTTGTGTCAATGGACAACGAGAGAATATAGCACGTTTTGATTGTCATTTAGATAGTCGAGAGATAGATAGCACTCGAGTGTAATGCCAAACACTTGACCATTTAAACCCATGGGCATTAGCACTTTCGGGCGCACATCCAGGACCAGATCGGGCGCTTTATATATGCTAGGCATTGGTTATAGTTTTTATCTTTAGACAATCAGTCAATGTGTCAATATAGAGTACCAAGAAATAGATGAGAGCACTGATGAATAGATGAGATAGTAGAGAGAACGTGAATAGATGAGCGAATAGAGTATAGATGAGAGCTAGTGGACATTGCACGTAACACGTTGAGTAAATAGGCGATAGTAACAGTTGCCCAACACGCGCACGTAGTGTGGCAGTCAGGTGGAACTCATGAGCCTATACACTGGCCTTGTAAGCATAGGTCCAGGTTCCGGTGTGATCAAGATAAGAGCGAACTTCTATAGCTGTTTGGATCTGTTGATCCTAAAGGGTATCATAGGTGTTAGGGTACACCGGCTCGTCGACTATGTGGGAATCCATGGACAGAGGAGACTTACGGAGGTCCTTGAACAAAGATCACTAGTCGGCAGAAGGAGTATCCGACGGAGAGTTCACCCATGTCAAGAGAGTGTGTATAGAAACAAGTGCTCGATGTTCTAGAGGAATTATAGCACAGTGGAGCGTCGATAACGGTATTCCAAAAACATCACAAGAAAACAAAGACAAGTCTTATTCAATTTCTGGCAACTTAATTACTAAATTACCAGATACATTATGAAATATTTTCATGCCAAATTAAGCCATATTGGAGGTTCAAAGTATGTGCATGGGGCATAGAGAATCATGGAGTATGAAAGTGTAAGGTCTCGGGTCTTTAGTGGATCCTTATTGGGTCTGTAGTGGTTCTGTGTGGTTGACGGCCAGGGCTTGCCGTTGAGTCAGAGTCAGCGTCAGAGATGTGGACGTTTGATGAAGAACTCAACGACAGGGGATATAGACGTCAGTCTGTAGGCGGTTCAGTTGGCGGCCAGAGATGTTGACGTCGATAACCAGTCTGTTGAAATAGGGTAGCCGAGAGCAGAGCTCTTCTTCTCCTTCCTATCCCTTCTTCACCTTGCTTTCTTGGTTTCCACAGCTTCTGTTGGGTGATTTGAGCTCGTGGGAAGGCCCTGGATCGTGTGGCGTTGCTAGATCGGGCGGGAAAGCGCGAGGTTTTTTTGGCGTGTTCGCACGGAGTCTTTGGGGAGATCCGCGCGATTAGTGGCTGTTGGGGATTCTTAAGGCATTCTGAGGTAGGGACTTAACCCCTATAACCCTCCCCAGCAAATAGCATGCCCAATTAAGTGAATTGGAATGCAATTTATGGTTTAGGGTTTGGGTGTATATCATGCCGGAATGAGGGTGGTTTGGATAATCTAGGGTTAGATTGTCTAATTAGATGTTCTGATAATGTGGATTGATGAGAGGATGTGTTTCCTCCATCAGTCAGAATGCTATTTAGTGTTTCTGCCATTGGGGAGATCGGTTCAGTTCTGGGTATGGGGGATGAAGATATAAAGTCCACATCTGTTGACGTTGAGATCTTCAGGGGTGATTTAAACGACAAGGTCGATTGCCGTTAATCAGGATAAACGTCTGGGGAGTGGCGTTTACCTCTATTGGCGGCAATCGATCAGGCCGTTAATCTCCTGTATCCAGCAGACTAAATTGTGTGATAGAGGCGATTGACATGTGATGTCCGCCCATAGCACAAGTGGGCCAGACTTAGAGTGTGACTCCGCCTGTGCATAAGAGTAGTTGTTTGTGGCACGAGGTGTTTACTACTGTACGGGGTTTCAGACGTGAGTATGTTCCGTCTGTTGTACGCGCGTTGCGTTACCGTGTACCCGTTTCTGTTGTGTACCTAGGTGGGTGCGACTCCGTCTAGACGATTAGCGTGTGGTTGTCCTCCGCTAGTGAGCCAGGATGCTGAGTGCGACTCTGTCCTGTGCGTACTCCTTTTGGTGGTTTGAGCCGGTCTGTGGAGCCCCTCTCTACCGCTAGGGTCAAGCGTAGGGGAAAAACTGGTCGTGGACCAGACGTGAGAGAGAGGGTCTGTAGTGTGCACACGTGGCTGGGGTTGAGAGCCTCTGTGGTGACGGGACGCCGAGCCACAGACCTAGCTGAGTCCTACTTGCTGGTGTGTGAGTGTGTGTTACTGAGCCGCGTGGTTTACAGTTTTGTGTTGTGATGCGACGTGTACTTACTTTCAGTTTTACTTTCCGCACTTTAGTTAGTTGCCGGTGGGGTTACTTTTCCCTACTGGGTCTCTTTCCTTGAGACTCACTCCCTTCCCTTTCAGGTGGGTCTTCGTCGACTCCCGTTCCAGGCGAGTCTAGCCACTCCGGTATTGGTGCTCCCTAGCTGCAGTGAGTAGTACTTTTTGTTGTACTTTTGTACTCTGTACTTTGCTCAGACTCTGAGGTTGTAATGATATGTTTATAGTGGAATTTTACAGCTTTGCATGGTGTGTATCT
This sequence comes from Colocasia esculenta, assembly GCA_014218235.1. NCBI lineage: Eukaryota > Viridiplantae > Streptophyta > Magnoliopsida > Alismatales > Araceae > Colocasia > Colocasia esculenta. The sequence continues at coordinate 52,091 of JACBKR010003181.1, forward strand.
TCTTATATATAGTCTCCTCGGACTTTCACTTCCTACCCTTCCGAGCTTGTCTCGTGGGTTAGCGGGTCAGAATTCGGGTTATTGGTTGTTACTGGTAATGCGGATTCTGGGTCGTTACAGTTTGGTATCAGAGCCTAGTCTGATGAGATATATAAGGAAATACCCATCATGTTAACTCAGAGTCTAAAGAGTAGGTGCAGTTATGTAGCCCGGAGTTAGTTAGTGTATTTATATGTGTATTTTGTTTTGTGTAGTTCTATGGCGCCTAGGCGACGTCCTAGAGAGGGAGTAGCCGAGCAGGCGACTCGTCAGGAGGTTGGAGATGCTCCGCCACCTCAGTAGGCGCAGCCTTTGCCACAGGACGCACATAGTGGTACTGTTCCGCCGCCGCCACCTCCACCTCAGGTAGCTCAGGGATTAGACATGACTCGATTTCTTGAGGGGATGGCTCAGTTTGTTGCTCAGCACCGTGACGCGCCGGTACCCCAGGGTGGTACTGGGAGGGTGTTGAGAGAGTTCTTGCAGTTTTAGCCTCCTCAGTTTTTGGGCCAGCCTGATCCAGATGTAGCGCGAGCATGGTTAGATGCAGTGGAGCGGACTTTTCGTTCTATGGAGTGTGTTCCAGAGGAGCGAGTGCTGTTAGCCAGTTACCAGTTGCTGGCGCAGGCGTTGACTTGGTGGTCCGCTGAGTGGAGACTACTTTTCAGTCTCGTCCACTTAGGCAGATTCCGTGGCAGGAGTTTGTTGTTTCTTTTGAGAGAGCCTTCTGTCCTACTTACGTCCGGACGGAGAGGTTGTACCAGTTCCTGGACTTGCAGCAGAGGGACTCTACTGTGGTGCAGTACAGGGCCAGATTTGTGGAGCTAGGGCGTTATGCTCCACAGATTATGGGAGATGAGGGTCTGAGGACTCAGCAGTTTGTGAGAGGCTTGAGGCCAGAGCTCAGGCAGGCGCTGATAGTTGCTCGTGTCACAGACTTGGATGCGGCCTATCAGATAGCGGCAGCATTGGAGGCAGATACCTGCGGACTCGTGCTCGGAGTACAGAGGTTCAGACGCAGGTAGTTCCTTCTCAGCCTCGCCAGCAGCAGGGTAGTGTGCAGACGACCCCGAGGACTACGACTTCTTACGCGTCCACTTCTACTGGGACGACGGCGAAGTCAGGATCTCGGAGGAAGTTTCGGCGTGATAGGAGGCAGGCAGAGCAGAGGCAGCAGTCGATGGGAGTGTTCAGCAGCCGACAGGTCAGCCTTCGTAGCAGGTACATCGTACTATTGATGGGCAGTGTTACGGTGTGACCAGATGGGTCATATGGCGCGAGATTGTCCTTTGGTACCTCGTGTGCCGCAGCAGCAGACCCAGTCACAGCGCCGAGTGCAGCAGCAGCAGGCACCTGTGCAGCAGCGTCAGCAGACCGGAGGTTCTGGTGGGTCGAGAGGTAGAGGTCGTGTTACCCACTTGACTCGTGCAGACGCGGAGGCAGCTCACCTGGTGGAAGGTACTGTTTCAGTTTTTGGTTGTGCAGCTAGAGTCTTGTTTGATTCCGGTGCCTCTCACTCTTTTGTGTCTGAGGACTTTTTAGACTCCCTTGGAGAGTTGAGTTCGGGAGAGTTGTTGAGTAGAGTAGTAGAGTGCCGACAGGGGATTTTGTCCTTACGTCCTACTGTCTCAAGGAGGTACCTGTGCAGTTGCAGGATCAGTTGTTGTCAGCCCTTTGTTTGCCTTGCAGTTACATGACTATGATGTGATTTTGGGTATGAACTGGTTGGAGCGGTATGGTGCAGTGATGGATTGCCAGAAGAAGAGGGTGCACTTGCGGATACCTGGAGCAGCGGCGTTCTACTTCCAGGGTATCGTACCTCTTACTTCTCGCTTTTTAGTTTCTGCTTTGAGGGCAGGGAAGTGCTTGCTTCTGGTTGTCAGGGTTTTATAGTTTCTGCAGTAACTCTTGACCAGATTCCTCGGGAAGGGGAAGACACCTGTAGTATGTGAGTTCCGGATGTCTTTCCAGAAGAGTTGCCTGGTCTTCCTCCAGAGAGAGAGATAGAGTTTACTGTAGAGTTAGTTCCTGGCACTTTACCTTTTGCGCAGGCACCGTACCGTATGGCACCAGCAGAGTTGAGGGAGTTGAAGAGGCAGCTTAAGAGTTGTTGGAGAAGGGCTATATTCGTCCTAGCTTTTCTCCATGGGGATCACCTGTTTTGTTTGTCCGGAAGAAGGATGGTAGCCTGAGGTTGTGTATCGACTATAGGAAGCTAATCAAGTGACCATTAAGAATAGGTATCCTTTGCCTAGGATTGATGATCTCTTTGATCAGCTTCAGTCTACTCGTGTCCTCTCGAAGATTGACTTGAGGTCGGGTACTATCAGTTGCGGATTAGAGATTCGGACATTGAGAGGACTACTTTTCGGACCAGATATGGACACTTTGAGTTTTTGGTGATGCCGTTTGGGCTCACCAATTCTCCAGCGGCCTTCATGGATCTAATGCACCGGGTGTTCCACCAGTTCTTGGACCGGTTTGTCGTAGTGTTTGTTGACGACATTCTAGTGTACTCCACTTCGGAGGAGGAGCACGCCGAGCACCTGAGGATCGTGTTGCAGACTTTGCGAGAGCACCAGTTGTATGCCAAACTTAGTAAGTGTGAGTTTTGGCTACAACAGGTTCACTTTTGGGGCACGTGATCTCAGGTGAGGGAGTTCAGTAGATCCAGCGAAGGTTGAGGCAGTTTTGCAGTGGGAGAGTCCAGATCTGTGATGAGATTCGTAGTTTTCTAGGTTTGGCAGGTTACTACCGCAGGTTTGTTCGAGATTTTTCTCAGATTGCTGCACCCTTGACTCGGTTGACGAGAAAAGGAGTTCCGTTTGAGTGGCCGGATCAGTGTGAGCAGAGCTTCATAGAGTTGAAACGACTGCTTACGTCGGCGCCAGTTCTTGCTTACCTTCAGGTGAGGAGGGTTTTGAGGTTTGCACAGATGCTTCAGGTGTTGGTTTGGGTGCGGTCTTGATGCAGCAAGGCCGAGTGGTGGCTTATGCGTCTCGCCAGCTTAAGCCCCACGAGGAGAGTTACCCGACCCACGACTAGAGCTTGCAGCTGTGGTGTTTTCTTTGCGGATTTGGCGTCTTTACCTGTACGGAGTGAGTTTTGTAGTCCGTACGACCACCAGAGTTTGAGATATGTGTTTTCTCAGAGGGATCTGAATATGAGGCAGTGTCGATGGATGGAATATCTGAAAGACTATGATTTCAGCATTGAGTATAAGCTGGAAAGGCGAATGTAGTTGCAGATGCCTTGAGTAGGAAAGCACAGATGAGTCATCTGATGCTTAGAGAGTGGCAGTTGTGGCAGTCTGCGACAGAGGGGTCTTTCAGAGTTTCTTCCAGTCGTCGTCAGTGTGTGTGGGAAGTTTGTTAGCAGCTCCTGCAGTTGTGAGACAGGTTGCTGAGGCTCAGCAGCAGATCCAGAGTTGCACAGTGTGTTGCTTCTCCCAGAGGTTGAGCTTTGTGAGGACGGAACTGTTAGGTTCCGAGATAGACTCTATGTTCCTGTTGAGGAGTCTATCAGGAGAGTTGTGTTGCAGGAGGCACATGGTTCAGGTACTATTCATCCATGGGCGACCAAGATGTATCACAGGTTGAAACGTCAGTTTTGGTGGCCTGGGATGAAGAGAGATATAGCGGATTTTGTTGCTAGGTGTTTGGTCTGTCAGCAGGTGAAGGCCGAACATCAGCGTCCAGGAGGACTTGTGCAGCCGTTAGAGATTCCGATGTGGAAGTGGGACCACGTGACGACTGACTTTGTTTGTGGGTTTCCAGGACAGCTGGAGGTTTTGATAGCATTTGGGTTCTGTGGACAGATTGACGAAGACTGCCAGATTCTTGCCTGTCAGGACTAGTTGGGGTGTGAGTAGGTGGCCGCGTTGTACGTAGAGCGGATTGTTCCTTGCATGGAGTGCCGATCTCTATTGTGTCAGACAGGGATCCTCGCTTCACTTCTGGGTCTTGCGCAGTTTCCAGAGAGCTTTGGGGACAGAGTTGGCTTTTAGTTCCGCCTACCACCCTCAGTCAGACGGTCAGTCAGAGCGGACTATCCAGACTTTGGAGGATGCTTAGAGCTTGCTGTCTAGAGTGGCAGGGGTCGTGGACAATTCACTTGCCGTTGGTCGAGTTCGCATATAATAATAGTTATCACTCCAGTATCGGTTTGGCACCATATGAGGCTTTGTACGGATGACCGTGTCGCACTCCTCTTGACTGGTTCGAGGTTGGCGAGCGAGTTGTCACGGGGCCGGAGTTGGTTCAGCAGTCAGTTGAGGTAGTTCAGCTTGTGAGACAGAGGCTTCAGTCAACTCAGAGTCGGCAGAAGAGTTATGCAGATCAGCGCAGACGACCGCTCGAGTTTCAGGTTGGAGACCAGGTGTTGGTCATGTGTTCCTATAGAGGAGTGGTGAGGTTCGGTAAGCGCGGAAAGTTGAGTCCTCGCTTTATGGGCCTTTTACCATTATTGAGCGTGTCAGAGGTTTGGCGTACAGACTTGAGCTTCCGTCAGAGTTGGCAGGCAGTGCACGACGTGTTCCACGTGTCGATGCTTCGGAGATACCTTTCTGACGAGTCTCACGTTCTGCAGAGTGCAGAGTGGTCTGAGGTGACTCCAGTGTTGACTGTACCAGAGTTTCCGTTGCACATTGAGGATCGCCGAGTTCTGAGGTTGAGGAACAAGGCAATCCCTTTAGTTCGTGTTGCGTGGTAGCGGCACTCCGATGGTGAATCGACATGGGAGCGGGAGGACGAAATGCGCGAGCAGTTTCCGTACCTCTTTGGTGAGTCTTCTTTTCTTATGTTGTTTGAATTTTGAGGGCAAAATTCCTTAAGGGGGGAGGGCTGTAAGGTCTCGGGTCTTTAGTGGATCCTTATTGGGTCTGTAGTGGTTCTGTGTGGTTGACGGCCAGGGCTTGCCGTTGAGTCAGAGTCAACGTCCAGAGATGTGGACGTTGATGAAGAACTCAACGACAGGGATATGGACGTCAGTCTGTAGGCGGTTCAGTTGGCGGCCAGAGATGTTGACGTCGACTAAACAGTCTTGTTGAAATAGGGTAGCCCGAGAGCAGAGCTTCTCTTCTCTTTCCTCTCCCTTCTTCCACCTTTGCTTTTCTTGTTTTCCACAGCTTCTGGTTGGTGATTTGAGCTGTGGGAAGGCCCTGGATCGTGTGGCGTTGCCAGATCGGGCGGGAAACGCGAGGTTTTGGCGTGTTTCGCACGGAGTCTTCGGGAGATCCGGCGCGATTAGTGGCTGTTTGGGGATTCTAAGGCATTCTGAGGTAGGGACTTAACCCCATAACCCTCCCAGCAAACTAGCAAGCCCAATTAAGTGAATTGGAATGCAATTTATGGTTTAGGGTTTGGGTTATATCATGCCAGAATTGAGGGTGGTTTGGATAATCTAGGTGTTAGATTGTCTAATTATGATGTTCTGATAATGTGGATTGATGAGAGGATGGTTTCCCTCCATCAGTCAGATGCTATTTAGTGTTTCTGCCCATTGGGACTGATTCGGTTCAGTTCTGGGTATGGGGGACTGAAGATATAAACGTCCACATCTGTTGACGTTGAGATCTTCAGGGGTGATTTAAACGACAAGGTCGATTGCCGTTAATCAGGATAAACGTCATGGGGAGTGCCGTTTACCTCTTATTGGCGGCAATCGATCAGGTGTAATCTCCTGTATCCCAGCGACTTAATTGTGTGATTGGAGGCGATTAACATGTGATGTCCGCCCTAATAGCACAAGTGGGCCGGCTTAGAGTGTGACTCCGCCTGTGCATAAGAGTAGTTGTTTGTGGCACGAGGTGTTTACTACTGTACGGGGTTTCAGACGTTGAGTATGTTCCGTCTGTTGTACGCGCGTTGCGTTACGTGTACCATTTCTGTTGTGTTACCTAGGCGTGGGTGCGACTCCGTCTAGACGACTAGCGTGTGGTTGTCCTCCGCTAGTGAGCCAGGACGCTGAGTGTGACTCTGTCCATGCGTACTCCTTTTGGTGGTTTTGAGCCGGTCTCCGTAGAGCCCCTTCTCTACCGCTAGGGTCAAGCGTAGGGGAAAAAACCGGTCGTGGACCAGACGCGAGAGAGAGCGTCTGTAGTGTGCACACGTGGCTGGGGTTGAGAGCCTCTGTGGTGACAGGACGCCGAGCCACAGACCCTAGCTGAGTCCTACTTGCTGTGTGTGTGAGTGTGTGTTACTGAGCCGCGTGGTTCACAGTTTTGTGTTGTGATGCGACGTTGTACTTACTTTCAGTTTTTACTTTCCGCACTTTAGTTTAGTTGCCGGTGGGGTTACTTTTCCCTACTGGGGCTCTTTCCTTGAGACTCACTCCTTCCTTTCAGGTGGGTCTTCGTCGACTCCAGTTCCAGGCGAGTCTAGCCACTCCGGTATTGGTGCTCTAGCTGCAGTGAGTAGTACTTTTTGTTGTACTTCTGTACTCTGTACTTTGCTCAGACTCTGAGGTTGTATATGATATTTTATAGTGGAATTTTACAGCTTTGCATGGTGTGTATCTTCTTATATATAGTCTCCTCGGACTTTCATTCTACCTTCCGAGCTTGTCTCGTGGGTTAGCGGGTCAGAATTCGGGTTACTGGTTGTTACTGGTAATGCGGATTCTGGATCGTTACAGAAAGGGTCATGTGCATGGATTTTATTTATTAAAATAAGTTGAAGATTTACAGTTCCATTTACTGTGTTCAAAAGGGGTAGTGGAGCATGATATCACTGTAGAAAAATAGACCTGCAAAAATAGCGGGGTTTAATAAAAAAGTGCAGAACGCGACAAGTCCGTTTAAGGGTCGCGAAGGGCCTGCATAGAACGTGACAGGGTCGTTAATGGGTCGCGATGGGTCAGTCAGTGCAAAAGAAGAGAATGCGATGGGTTCATATGAAGAAGGCGACAGGTCTGTCAGACCAGAAGGTCAGGTCGCGACGGTGGTCCTATCGCGATCAGATCGTGACAGTGATTCTTTTCACGATCTGCTTGAGAAAGCGGCTATTGGGCCGTCGCGTTTTCAGGTCTTTGGACTGAGTCCGACAGAGATCTGACTTGTTCTTGGTTCTTGGTCCAAACTTACCATGTTTTGAGACAGGGATGTTCAAAAATTCATAACTATTGTACAAGCGATGGAAAATCATGAAACTAGTTGGAAATGATCTAGACTCACATGGGTACTTACAGTAATTAGGAATTGGAAAACAAGCCTGGTTCAACAGGCTTTAATCAAATCAAACTTGGAGAACAGAATACTGAGAACAGTTGAGATGCAAGAATTAATTCGCAAGATAGGATGCATGAAAATTAGGGCTTTCAGGAGCAAGAGATCCCTAATAGCCATCAACTTATCCAGTAAAATTTTGTGGCATGGGATAGAGGGTACATGGAGATCTAGATTTTTGAAAACGGTTCAGGGTCATGTAAGTTGCAGAACATGAAAAATTAAGAACAAAAGATATTCGATGGAAAATTATGAAACCAAAGGGCTTTTGTTCCTGATGAATGAAACATCCTACACATGAATTTTCATTGTTTATGCTCGTGAGAATACCTACCTTGAACGATTTCCTCTTCTAGGGCTAGAACTTGAAGAATGGGGTTGATGGCTTGAGAGCTCCTTCTCCCCACGAATCTCCCTTCCTTGGCCTCTCCTCTTGGTCCAGAAACCTTGGCAATGAGCTAGGGCCGGCCATGGAGCTTTAAGAGAGTATTTAGTCTCTCGAGTTCCTATTTCCTAATAGGACTCAATTGCTATAATTTCAGGATTCCTATTTCTTTCCTCTTTCTAAGCATGCCAATCCAATTTGGGTTAGGTTGGGAGCTATTCGTGGCCAACCCATTAGGGTAGGTTTAGGAATCGAAATCCAACCCAAATTAGCTATTAATGCGCATTAAATACCCCTTTTCTAATTAAGTAATAATTTAGTTACGAATTAAGGGTATTTTCTTATTTTCTCCTTTTTAAAATCCCTATGTTGGCCCACTAATTTCTAATGGATCTATTATCAAAGCCATTACTTCTTTCATTT
>JACBKR010003182.1:0-60674 GCA_014218235.1 Colocasia esculenta
GGAAAAAGTGGTGGGCTCACCTATATTTACATAAAAATTTAAATCGAAACGTAAAAAAAATTAGGTGAAATTTTTTTCCCTTCTAATATTGATAGAGTTCTTTGTATCGAGAGGAACCGGAGCTGAACAAGTCATCTCCTGGCAAACCTACCATCTTTTTTCTTTGAACAAAAGCTCTACCAGATGACAGTAGTGAGAAAGGAAGGTTGAGTTCAACCATATATATACCCATACAAAGAGTTCCCAACATCTCTTTTTCTAATAGAAACAAAGAAATGAACACGATTCACCCCACATATATATGTATGAGAGTATATATGTCTGCGTGTGTTCCAATAATCTAAGAATTTATTTCTCACTATATCCATGCTTCCATGCATGCTAAATTGTCGCAAAATCCTCGGGAAGAAAATCTCGAGGTCTAGACTGAAGCAAGGTTTGTCAGATTGGAATCGGGAGTTGAATCAGATTTTTTTTATCCGATTCGATTCCCTTCGAATCAATCCGAATCAGATCGATTCTCATAGTATAATATATATATATATATATTATCATATATATGATATTTATAATGTATAATATATTTTATTAAATAATAAATATATTATATATATGAGGCAAATCGGACGAATCGATAGAATCGAAAATCGGATTTTTTCATGATTCGCCCCGATTCGAGAGAATCAGGCCGATCCAATTCGATCCGCCAAATCATAGATTGAAGTACTCCAGGATTGTTCGAAACTAACAGATAATTACCTCGTGTAAAAGTATTTTATATATAGGAAGGATACAAACAACGCTGGCAATGCTCGAGAGACTTCGATTTAGCTCAGGAATGGTGGGCTAGGGTTAAGGCAGCGGTATTGGTGGTGGATGGGAGCATTTGGTGCCACTTTCCTCCTCTTCTCCTCTACCATTTTCTATCCGTTAGGCGCGTCCGTGGGAAGGGGATTGCATGCAGAGAGAGAGTGGGTGCAGCTGACCACCTACATATATAGATTGATGGCTAACTAGCTAGCTACATGGGGGTGTGGTTATTTTTGGCCTTATTAAATGATATTAAACACTTTGTTTTAAAGACTGGACGGATTTGATAACCAAATAAACTATCTATAAAATAGATATTTGTTGATAAGATATGTATAATATTTAGATATATGATAATTTTATATCACATCGATCATTTTATATCATATCAAGACTATTAATGAGATAATTTTATGCCACATTAAGGTCATTAATGAGATTTATCTTCACTTTGAGATGTTTTGAGTCCCTTATAAACTCAGATAACTTTCTCGGCTCAAAAATAAGAGTTAGACTTGTCACTAATAAATGTTGATAAATATATGATAAATTATCTAATTTACCAAAGAAACATAACAATTATTAAGACCGATAAACTCTCGACGACTTATTTAGTTATCAAATCTGCCCTAGATAGAAAGAATATCCAAAGAGAAATACTTGGATGGGAAAAAAATGATATGAATTACTTGACAAACATTTTCATTGGTTGAGAGAGAGAGAAAAATATCTGATCAAACTTTCAACCAATATAATTACTTGTCAAATAATTCACCTCACTTTTTTTAAAACTCTCCATAGAGGGCACCAAGCATTTCCTCCCAAAGAATGGCAAGGACACCTCCCAACAACATACTCTCTCTCTCTCTCTCTCTCTCAAAGACTAAAGGGCATTGAAAGAAGAAATTAAGAATTATGCTGTTTTAAACTGCTAGCAAACCACAAGGGCTCATTTTAAGACGAAACAAAATTTTGAGGATTTATTTTGAAGAGAAAGACTTATTGCACTTTCACATTGTGACTAGGCAACAAACTCATGTGACATCCAACAATTGGATTGACACTTTCTCACTCTTCATGTGAAGGGTGCCACATGAGTTTTTGTCTAGTCACATTGTGTAATGTGCAAGTGCAATAAGCCTTTCTCTATTTTGAAATATCGAGATTAGAAAAAACATAGGGAAGGAAGAACCCATTTGCAGAAAAACCCCCAAACATACAACTCCTTGACAAATGCTCCAATAGAACAAATGCACAGGCTGCCACATATATGTATTTATGGAAGAAGGCATTTCTCACGTCAGTGATACACATTGCCTCTCTATAGTTTTCACTTACGTACCAGACTCAGTCTCTTCTACTTGTGTATTCCTTTTTGATGATTACCCATGAGAGTAGTAGATGTTGCTCTGCAGTGAGCTTACCCATGATCTATGACCTCAAGTGCAAAGAAAGGTGGCAGACAGGAGAACCATGAGAGAGAATTTTAGCTAGCGCAAGCTACAGAAGTTTAGCAGAGGAAGATCAAAAAACCAGCAGCACTTGACTCTTATCTCAGCCAAAATCTGGAGCCAGCAATTATAGATCGTCCTTCATGCAGGAAGCTTGAGCTTTTCACGATTCTTCCAGCTGATGAAACAACAGGATAAGGAAGAATAGTGAGTATATTTTCCATCTTCAGGACCGCTAGAACAGGGAGGTAAGAATGCAAAGTTCTACCTCTTTATATAGTAGTAGAAGAAGTCGGTGTAAAGTGCTGTCTGAAGAAGACCCGACAACCAAGCTGAAATGAAAGATTCAAAGAAAGTCTTGTGATCAATTGATAATAACCAATTTTACTTGATGGAATTTCAGATATGATAGCATGGACTTCTTTCTGTACTACTTTTTTTTGGTAAAAGAATATGTGAATCTGATTTTCTTCCCAAACCCATCCCTTGACTAGACAAACCACAAAAAGCAGAGGCCCTTGGAATAAAAAGGGTTGTGTTGTTCAACAGCTACAAGAATTAACTAAGTCAATGCTGCTTGGGTGTAAAGCATCAACCACAGATAAGAGAAACTTACGTATCCAACGAACTTGGTGTTTCTCAGTGAAAAAACGGTAAATCCAGTTAAGCAGATAAAGTGCTCGGTAAGCCCTGAACATTGAAAAATAGAAAATGAGTCAATACATGAAATGGTAAGATATACAGGGCGGGATCATAAAAACAACATAAGAAGGCAGCCTAAACAGTAAAATGTTCATAAGGTTTCAGCCATATGTTTCCGACTAGTTTTGGTACACATCTACCGTAGAAAAGAAAAAGGTGCATGCTACTTAGTTGGTCACCTCATATTGAGCAAAACCCTTTGAAAGAGCCAAAGAGATAATCCTGAAGTCAGTTCAATTAAATTTTATCCCATTACAATGGATCAGATGCAAGCCTAGATCCAATCTATTGCCATTAGGGCCGTTCATACTTCAGGTCTACCAAAAACCGAACCAGACCGACCGGTTCGGGTCGGTTGAGGTCCCCTTGGTTCAGTTCGGTTTTTCATTTGAAACCAAGCTAAATTGAATATATATATATATATATATATATATATATATAATAGTGTACAATTACACAGCAAGTCCAGTGGCACATTTGGTTAGTGCATCAAGACTTTCCTTGGTAGGTCATGAGTTCTAAACCCACAAGTGCCTTAAAAACTGGTTCGGTTCAGTTTGGTTTGCTAAAGGACTTGGGTTGGTTTCGATTTGGCAAAAAAATGGGGTAAACCAAGCCGAAGCGACCTGTGTTCACCCCTACCTGCCATGGCCCATCTATAAGACAGAACCCTTAAACTGGAAGCTATCTCATGTCACAAGCCCTGTGATTAAGAAGACAGTAGATATTGTGATAGTTTAGGAAAAAGTTTGAATTATTCTAAAGAAATAATGTATGTGCCTCTTTTGTACGGGTAGGCATGTGTAGATTGCTGATGAATGATTAGTGCCATAAAAACGAGAATCTAAAATTTATATTTAAATTAAAAGAGTAAAGACCAAATATCTTCAAAAGTATAAATAAATGTAAATGTTCATAAAATGTGGAGATGCAAAGATACATAAAGAAATGGTTGTGGGAACTGCCAGTTATCCCTTTTGCATGAGATGAGGGGTGAGACTCTTGGTCTCCTTCCCCTTCCATGTTGGATTTAATAAACACACCCAAGGACTTGTGATGGGGAACGAAGAGGGAGGGGAGGAAGGGACAAAGTCCGGAGTCCACCGGAGAAGGAGGGGGGGGGGGAAGGGGAGGAGGAGGCACGGAAGCTTCAGCCCCAAGCAAACATTTTTTTTTTTCTTCTTCAAAACATTTCCTCCAAAAAGTGGAGGGTTACATGTATTTAAAACCCACATGGCCCTTCTCACCTACCAAGGGCCCAAAAGACCAAAACACCCTTTCTAAATACATAAAATTCTAAAAGATAAAAATACATCAAGTGGGCCTCTAATGGGCCAAACAAAATAAACAAGTGGCCCATGGATTCTTTGGTGCACATTTTCGATTCCCATCATTCTCTCCTGGTTCGAGAAAACTCGTCCTCGAGTTTTGAAATGTCGCAATATATCATACAAGAGACAGCGGAATAACAAAGTCATGCGTAACAAAGTCGCTATAAAGACCTCCAAACCAATATGCCTTTTGAAAAGTTGTAATCTGCATAGAATGTGTGTGTCAAGATCGCACCATATCATATCATAGTTGCACTGATCTCTCGTAAAATCCTGCAGATCGCTGATAGTTGTCAATGACGGGCTTATCTCAAATACATCATCACATATCAAATGAAGCCCTGACTCGACGAATAAGTCTTGATCCCAAGCTTCAACAAGAACAGTCTTCACACATACACGCTCAGTAATAGTCACTAACTTCAATGGCTTTTCATCAATCACATTCTTCTCTGAAAGGACTGGCTTGGCGGCAATAGAAATATACTTGGGAAAAGAAAATTATCTTCTAAATGTGGTGGCTGAATAATGCACCTAGACTGGTTCGAGTCAATAACACCATGTCGCTTTTCTAACCACTCCTTTCCCAACGTAATGTAAGATCTTGAGGATCAATAGTGCACCATGCTCCATCAAAATTTAACTGATTTCATCTGAGTTTTGTCTAAAAAATTTAGATGAAACTCTATAAAAGTCTGATCACCATCAACAATAATCTCCCCAGTTTGCAATAAGTTATCAACAATAACCTGAGAAATATAATTGCCTTGATGCTCCTCATCGAGTACTATTTTTGTCAGCTTCTCATTTGGTAGACGGACGAGAAAGCAAAATACATTTTGCATATGTGTAAGAGATTACCCAGACTGAGACCAATAGTGTGAGTTAGGGACTGCTGCAGGGCTGGAATTCATCGAGACGATCACAATGACGCGAACGGCTCGTCAAATCGAGCTCGGACGAGTCCTCCACACTGGCGATGCGATAAGAGATCTGGTGCACCGCCTGTGCACTGTAGCGGACCGCTACAGTGGCGGGCCGGGTCGAACCGGCTCGCGGTCCTCTTTTTTATCCCCCCTCCTACGTCGCACAGAGAGAAGACGGGAAGGGAGGGAGAGGGAGGGCCGCGGCGGCTGCCGCGGAGCGCTGCGGGGCGGTGGAGGCTGGCGCGGGGCGGGCCGGCGTTCGCGTGGGTTGCTGGCGGAGCCGGCGACAGCAGGCGGAGAACCAGGCGACGGCATCTCCTCTTCTCTTCCTTCTTCTTTGGTTCTGCGCGGGGGGTTGTTCGACGATGGGGAGAGAGGGAGAGAAGGGGACGACACCGCGGGAGGGAGAGAGATGTGCGGAGGGGGCCCAGGCGCGTCCGGCGCGGGGGACAAGGAGACCCCGACGCGGTCCCCGAGCAGACCGTGGAGGGGGGACCCGGGAGTAGGCTTGACCGGGTACGGAGGGGGGGGTTCGGCGGTGGAGGGGGGGGTGTCTGCGGCGAGAGGGGGATCCGTGCAGGGAGTTCGGCGATGGGGGGGGGGGGTGTCGCGGGGGGTAGCGGGAGGAGGCGGAGGGTGGCGCGGGTTCCGAACGCGTGGGGGGGGGGGGGGGGGGGGGGGGGGGGGGTGCAGGGTGCCTGCGCGGGCTTCTGAAAATGGGGGGAGCTCGGGGCGGGGTTTCGGAGATGGGAGGAGGGAGCCGATGGGAGGGGGAACTGGGGAACCGGGAAGAGGGAAAGCAGGGAGGGGGTGAGCTCGCGCAGGGGGGGTCCGGGAGCCAGAGAGAGAAAACAGGGAGAGAGAGAGGACTGGAAGATGGGGGGGGACCGACCGGGAGAGAAAGAGATGGTCGGGGAAGATAGAAGGGGGGATCGACGGATGCTCTGATACCAAGTTGATAGGGAACGAAGAGGGAGGGGAGGAAGGGACGAAGTCCGGAGTCCACCGGAGAAGGAGGGGGGGGGGGGGGGGGGGGGGGGGGGGGGGAGGAGATGGAGCACGGACTTCAGCCCCAAGCAAACATTTTTTTTTCTTCTTCAAAACATTTCCTCCAAAACGTGGAGGGTAACATGTATTTAAGACCCACATGACCCTTCTCATCTACCAGGGGCCCAAAAGACCAAAACACCCTTTCTAAATACATAAAATTCTAAAAGATAAAAATACATCAAGTGGGCCTCTAATGATGGAATCGAAAATGTGCACCAAAGAATCCATGGGCCACGTGTTTATTTTGTTTGGCCATTAGAGGCCCACTTGATGTTTTTTATCTTTTAGATTTTATGTATTTAGAAAGGGGTATTTTGGTCTTTTGGGCCCTTGGTAGGTGAGAAGGGCCATGTGGGTCTCTTAAATACATGTAACCCTCCACGTTTTGGAGGAAATGTTTTGAAGAAGAAAAAAAAAATGTTTGTTTGGGGCTGAAGCTTCCGTGCCTCCTCCTCCCCCCTCCCCATCGCCCGAACAACCCCCGTGCAGAACCAAAGAAGAAGGGAAGAGAAGAGGAGCCGCCGTCGCCGGCTCCGCCAGCAACCCACGCGAACAACCGGCCCCGCCCGCGCCAGCCGCCACACCCCGAGCCGCCCGCTCCACCGGCAGCCGCCCCGCGGCCCTCCCCTCTCCCTCCCTTCCCGTCTTCTTTCTGCGCGCGACACAGAGGGGGGATAAAAAAGAGGACCGCGAGCCGGGTCGAGCCGGTTCGACCCGGCCTGCCACTGTAGCCGGTCCACTACAGTGCACAAGCGGTGCACCAGATCTCTTATCGCACCGCCAGCGTGGAGGACTCATCCGAGCTCGGAAGCTTCAGCCCCAAGCAAACATTTTTTTTTTTCTTCTTCAAAACATTTCCTCCAAAACGTGGAGGGTTACATGTATTTAAAGACCCACATGGCCCTTCTCACCTACCAAGGCCCAAAAACCAAAACACCCCTTTCTAAATACATAAAATTCTAAAAGATAAAAATACATCAAGTGCGCCTCTAATGGGCCAAACAAAAAAGCAAGTGGCCCATGGATTCTTTGGTGCACATTTTCGATTCCCATCAACTTGTTAAGCTTCAATCTCATTATAACCTTATGGTTTCACAAAAGATATGGTTATGAATATAAAATCCTCCCTCTCTCAAGCCAGTCATTGTTCAACTCGTCTTAAAAAAAAGTTGTTGGAAGGTGGCCAAAAAGGCTATTTAATTTAAAGAATTATTGAAAGAAGTGGGAAAAAGGAAAATATATAGTGTTAGTTTATTCCTTTGTTGCCACAAATAGGCTGATTGCACTGTCACTGTTGCCTCTTCCTGTTTACACCACTCTCACTAGAGCCCTTTTATTAATGTTCCCAGTGGTTCATCTAAGCTTCCACTCTTATAAGGCGTCTAAAGCAGCACTTAAAAAATCCCACTGCAAAAACAAATTGATTG
The DNA here is from genome assembly GCA_014218235.1 of Colocasia esculenta. Lineage (NCBI taxonomy): Eukaryota > Viridiplantae > Streptophyta > Magnoliopsida > Alismatales > Araceae > Colocasia > Colocasia esculenta. The sequence goes on from JACBKR010003182.1 coordinate 7,698, forward strand.
GTTAACATGTTTTGGAATTCTTCACAGCATAGCAAAATGCATATACAGTTCTTTTAAAGCTATCCCAAATGAACAATAAGTAATTATAATAGCAGCAACAAGAGGAGCATTAGCAATCTACTGCATGGTGAGAGGTGGATGTTGGGTTGTTGTTCCACTAGGCAAGAAGGTAATATAAGCTGTGATACCTACACAAACTTACCCAAGTAGAAGATATAATTTCCCGTCAAGTTATCTATGTTTCTGGACCTTTGCAGTAACACTAGCTGTGGTATAATTGCAACGGCTTCAAGATATATTGAAAAAGTCCAGAAGACCTATTATACAAGATGTAATTCTCAATTGAGGTGAGATGAGGAATAGTAAAAATGTAAATGAAATGCAATGTAGCAAGAGAATACAAATTATAAAACAAGAAAGGAGCATACATTCTGACAGAATATAGAAAGTACAATGCTTCATAAAATTAACATGATTATTCAACCTTATTCTGAAAAGCACATCCTCATTCTAAACAAGAAGCTGACTTTGATTCTGTGGAGGCTGATGACACCCTCCTACTGGTTAAATTAGGTGTCCATGAAAAAGAGTTAATTAGGTTTAGGTTGCACACCACTGAGATGCTCAATTGAATTCATATTCCCAAAAGTGAAACCATTTAGGTGAGTTTTGTTCGAGAATCAAGTTCATCAATTGGTGAATTATGTATGAAGCTGTCCACTTTTTACCTGAGAATTAAATTCTTGGTCTATTGAGTTATATCAGAATTTTGTGAGCCTAATTTAATCTGTCATCACTTGTTGTCAGTAAAAGCCTATGTTATCAAAGGCGATTGAGGCAATCACCTTGGCCATGAGGCCAAATGAGGCGACCTCAGATCGCCTCGCCCCAACCCCTTTCGCCTCGGCGATTTCAAGCCATGAATTTCACCCTTTTTGCCCTTGTCCAGCCCATATATTGGCCCATAAAGAGGCCCACTTGGCCTATTTATTTACTTGCAATTTAGTTTCCTAAATTTTAGTTGCTTTACATATAGAAATGAATAGATTTAGTAAGTCATACAATAATTTGACATATATATACGATTAATTTTATGAAATATATTAGTTTCATGAACATATTTAGGTGATATTTATAGATATATTTTATATTTTTAACTATATATATTATAATATATCGCTGCAATCACCTAGGCCATCACCTAGGCCTTTGAGGCTGAGGCGACCCTTGATTGCCTCAGGTTGCCTCACGCCTCTAACTACATAGGAAAAGGCTTTATCCAATGTAGACAGCCAGAGCTGGAGGCCAAAGATGTAGTCCTCAAGATGCTCATATAGTCAAACCTCACAATAATACATGGCTTGTTGGCAGTCAATGGACATGGTCATATGACTATACTGGAGCAAGAGCAAGGGATCTAGTCATTGTGTAAAGGCAACCATCAAAAGAGGGCATGGGCCATCTACATGAAGGTGCACTGATCATCCAAGAGGATGCTGCTTCAGCCAATACTTTGATAATGTCAAGCTCCCTAATATCTTCTTCCATGAACCCTATGTTTGACTTGGCATGCACAACTTCAGTCATCAGATCTTTCCAAGTTGCAGAGGTAACAGCTGTTGTTTCCAACAACAATGTTAAAAGTTGGTAATCAAGGCCCTGTGATCTTTGGAGTAGCCATTTCTGGAATAGTGTTGGAAAAAGAGAGGAGGGGAATGGTGAGAGAAATTTTGAATGACAACAGACAAAGAACTGTATAATACAAAAAAAGTGAAGGTAGTATCTACGACATGTCTTCCATTGATGTGTTAAGCACTTGATTTAGATATCACAAACAGTTGATCCAAATGTTTGACCTTTCAACAATGCCCAATGAACAATATTATGTACATCACTCATTTATCCTTATAGAATGTTTTCTTCAGGGCAACTACAAAAGCAAAATTATGTACAAACACATCCCTGAATGAAGATTTTGACTTCGGACAGTAAATGCCTATACTTATAAAGTGGTAAAATCATATCAATAATTGTTATCAGCAGCAATTCCTACAAATAAACTATGCATTCATTTATCATCAAACACAACCACATCATTGAACAGCAATAATCAGTGTGTGCAAATATAGTGAAACTACCCATATCAGAAGCATGAGTGTATTTGCTGGTTGGGGGATCAGGATTAGTGAGGCAGGGAGAGAGTTACCTCAGTTACAGTGAATTGTCGATTTATAAGAAGAGCCAAGATGAAGCAGGGAAGAGCAAGGAAAAAATGACGAAAAGTATCCTCCTCCTTGTTATAGTCTGTTTGACCACCTTATGATACCTCATATACCAGACAATCGTAATAGAGGTTGCCAGAAAAACAATCTTCATGATTGAGTTGTACAAGGAAATATAGTTGGTGAATAGGTCAAGATACCGACTGACAAATACTAGCACATATAGCTCCTGGGTTTTAAGTGAAATGCCTGTTCAAGAGATACCAAGGAAAGTTAGAAGCAAGTATACTTGAAACATTCGTAAAAGAAAGTTGCACTATGTTCCATAAATATATAAAGGATAAAGGAAAAAAGACACTGAAAGACAGGATGAGCAATCTGTCCAATATTTGTTTGCTTCAGGCCGACATAGTATTTACATTTGCATTGGACATCAAGTAATGCACTAAGCATCCAGTTCCTTCAATTACTACACGTAAAGAACAGTGAAGAAGGTGGTCAAAGAAGCAAGTTGGCGTAATCTTTCTAATCAATGCACTACAAAGTTGAGATAGAAAGGCAAGCATGTAAAGATAACCTGCTACAGGTACCTTCTTTATCATCCATAAACATTCTCAACACTCTTAGACATGAAGAAAAACAAGAACATGAGTCTCAAGTCCAGATGCAGGTTATTGTTCTAAATGTACATACATTTCCACTGCATGAAGCACAACCAATGGTTCACTAAAAGGAATTTAGTGATTGTCCATGTTAAGAGTGTAAATGTGATTAGAATGCAAAATAGCCCCAGGCAGTGAAACCGTACAAATGCATTTGTGAACAAGGAAATCATTGAAAACTTCAGAATGGGGCATGGGCTTGGAATTCCTGGCAAAAGAACCATGATGATTAAAAAACATTAGCTAAAATCAAGAAAATAAATGCACCACATAGAATCCACCTCCATCCTCTAAAGAAGCCCTTAAAGAATGCGAGAAGACCAATTGGCTGGGAAGTTAGATGATCCAACTAATTGGAACAACATAAGCACATTGCTCAAATTTAGGATACTGCACTATGATAATTATAACGAGGAGGAAATCACTGTCTGGATAGACCACCAACTGCCATGCCATTAAGGCTTCAAGATAAAGTCTTTGATCTAACTAAAAGGCCCAAGAAATTCATAAAGCATCAAGACACCCAATACTAATTCCAATTTGGCGATAAAAGAACAACAAACATCTGATCTACAGTTGATACCCTAATTTGTAGTTCTACCAACATAGAGTCGAGAAACAATCAAACAGAAAGGAGTACCAGATATGGTAACAAAACAAATCTTGTCGGCTGACTCAATTATGGCACGCAATATGTTTGCTGGGGCACTATTAAGAGGAGCCCTCTCTGTTCAATTGCACCATCCTTCAGATAGTATTTCAATCCAAGTTCCCACTCAACTGCAATGGTGAATAAGAGTGATCGAGTGACTTTACCACCCCATCTTTAACTGAAATTTTGTATCGAGTGTTCTAACATAATATACTCTCTGTCCCGCAATATCTTTACCGTATTGTCATAGTGATGGGAACTGCAGCATACTTTTCTTTCAATTTTTCAGTTTACCTACTCCCGTTTCCTTCACCCCTTTCAATAAGTACGATGAACACAACTTCTAAACGAAAAGGGTGATCAATCCCTCACGGAATGAGAGGGATTTAACAGGAAGAACCTTGTCATCTCCAAATGGGCAAATTCCCCAATCACGTCGCCACAATAACAGCACACCCTCTAACCCTTTCTTCCCTCTCCTCTCGTATTGTTCCCGTTTACGACGAAACCCACGGGCAAAGTCCCAACTTGGCCCCGAAAAATCTCCACAAGAGCGAAGCCCGGAATCTGGAATGCGATCAAGGGGGCGGGAAGAGGGTCCCTACCTGCGCAGGACTTCATAGTGCGGATCTTGAGGAGGAGCAGGACGATGCTGAGGAGATGGGTCATGTCCCCGGCCAACCTGAACGCGTTCATCTTGAACCCTTCCTTGGATCACCGCTGCGCCGCACTTCGCTATCTTCCTCCTCCTTCTCACCCTGGCCCTTCCCGCTCCCGTCCCCCCCTCCGGCTCGGCTTCTGCCGCCGGAACACGGCACGGGTGAGGAAAGTGGTGGGGCGGTGGCGGCGAGACTGAGAAGAAGCGGAGAGAAGGCGGCAAGGAAAATGGGGTGGAGGAAGGAAGGCGGCGGATGGAGGCGGCGGTGCTGCCGTGCAGCGCGGCTTCGAGCGCAGTAGAGGAAGCTGGAGGTGACCGGCGCGTGGAGGAGCGGGTCGGCGCTGACGTTGCTTCCTACGACGGGGAGCCACCTCCTGTAAGACACGACCTTGGAGCAGAAGAACCCGCTTTATACGGAATATAAAATATTATAATACATAATATTTATTTATTTATTTAAATATAGAATTTTGTTGCCTTATTAGTTATTATTTGTTGATGTTCTCCCAAGGGTTTGTGCTTGATGGAGGTGGAGGGTAGTAATTTATACACTTGTTTACCTGCGGCTTTGGTAACTAGGTGAAAGGATTGAAGATAGATCCTTTCACCTAGACTAAATATGTATAAATTATCTATGTTTGTGTGTTTTTTTTTGGTTTTGGATGATTTAACGAAAGATAATTATAAAAGAGATAATTTTTAATGTGATGTGATGTAATATGACGTATAAAATTTTCACCATTTTAACCCCTAAATTGATATCAAAATTTTCTAAAGAAACAAATATATCATTAATGAGTTATTTTTAAAGATAATTTTTATTCTCTCTCTATAAATAATTATCTCTCTCTCCCTTTAACACCCTTTAACCATGTATAAAAGATATCTCCTGAATTTATCCTAAATTAGTTATCAAAATAGGTGAAAGTTTATCAACTATGTTAAGTCGGGTGTAAAACTGTTTTACCGGGTTATCAAACCCCTACTGATCATGTGCTTAGTTGTTAAGTACCCAATTTCAATAGGGTCAAAAGAGTGTGTGGTTTTAGTGACCGTGCCACACGGTCCACACCCTAGGGCCAATATTATTTTTTATTAAACCTATTTTCTTATGAGTTAAATCTTGAGCTCAAATTTTTGAGTCTCTAGAGAGAGGAAGAACCAATCTCTCTGATTATGTGGAGTCCATGTTCTCTTTCCAAAGTGGCAAGATTTGGGGCCATTGGTGCACATCCTGGTAGGACATTTATAAGTCATTGGTGCACAATAAATAAATAAATAAATAAATAAATAAACCCCCATTAAGGGGGCAAAAACATTGATGTGGGAGTTCAAATTCATACCCTTTCTTTTTGTTATGAGCATCTCCTGGATTCTTTGGCCAGCTAGTTCTTCCGTTCCATCCATCACAAGGATTACAATTTTGGTAAGAATGTTGAAGATGAATAATCTTAGTATTTTTTTTTTTTTACAATTAACATTATGATGGCATCGGATGCCCTTTAAGAATACCACGGTTACCTTTTTTGATGTTTTCTGGTGAAATACCTACACTTACACCACTAAACGAGAGGGGCTCACAACATTAGAAAAAGATAGCCATGATCCTTCCTTTTAGAGAATTCAAGGTATTTTCTCTTCTATTTTTTGCTGAAATATGAATGTTATAAACGTAATCCGTTGATTATAGATTAATTCACTATATAATTTTTTAGATAATAACAAGGAAAATCCAAAGATTCACCTCATATACTTTGCAAAGTGGTCAACTACACCCAAAAGGAAATTGTTGAACTCGCATTAATACACAATTAAGGATGAAAATTGCATGCATTAGTCTGGAGCACAGCAACAGCATCTCTGATTGCATCAGCTCATTTGTGGAGTCAATAGTTTCCTAGACCATGTAGAAAATTTGATACCAATTGCAACATCAGACTGAGACAGATCAATGTGGACATGTCTGGTTATAAATATTCATAAAAACATGGGATTTACAATGTGGTATGAAGCAATCACATTAAAAAACCACCAGCTTTTTTTTACAAATATGACACAGACATGGGATTAGTTTCATATTTGAAATTGTATGCTATCTAATAGACATCATTTCCATGCACAATCAAAATTTGGAGTCGTCGGCCACAACTGTATACAATAGAGAAATCACCTACAAACAATGAATCATCTTCCTGACAAAATCCCCAGAAACATGCATCCTGTACACAGTAACATGGGCTACATTTGATAGTACAACAGCATAACCCTCCATCTCAGTTATCACTTCCCTTGTCTCCCTTTGTTCCAGAGGTGAGACCTGGTTGATAGTGGGTGGCAGCAAAACAGATGCAAGGGCGACTTGTGCAATTACAGTTGATCCCAGCTAGCTCTCTGCCTTAGCTCTGGTCCCTCGCATTTGTCAACATTGCCTTCTTTCACTTTGGTATCTCTTCCTCTCTCTAGCTGTTCAATACTTCTCAGTGAGTTTTCGTTGTGGCCTTATCTGTACAGGTTCTCAATAATGGATTCAATCCTTGTACATTCTCGAAAGCCGGTCAAAACCTTGTGCTCCAGAACCTGTTAGCTATGCATTACTTTCTTGTCCACCTATGTAAACATGGTAAGAGAGAACAAGACATGAATAGAATGTCCATAATTGTCCAACCGGACATTTTGTGCAATCTGACTTGCCAATTCTTCATGAACTTTTGGCTTCGTTACTTATATTCAGTATTGACCCAAAAAAAAAAAAACAGAAAGCAAATATACGGATAGTGTAATTTAGGAGCTTGCCAAAGATTTGGAAGTCGTAAGCTCATAAACTAGACGTACGAAGGAGAATGACAGCAACAGCCAGAGGAATGTACAAGTTAGTACAGTACGGTAGAAGTTCAAACTAAAAACTTACCTAGGAAAACGGAGGAGATTCTTCTTATAGCAAATTTTAGTAGGACCAAGATGAGTGGACCTTCCTACAACGATTCATGTAATGGGATATGGGACATGAAACTAAAAGTAAGGAAGCTTCAGCATTTTCTGAATAAGCAAGATCTCCCGCCATTTTAGTCAACAATGACGAATTACCAGGATATAGAACTTGAATTTGATAGCTCCAATATTATGAAATTGCTTGTTTAAAGTTGAGAAATTCCTCACCAGACTAATATTTGAAAATGTCACCGAGGGATTACCAGTTGATGCAAGTAATTTGGTCATTCATCAATGTGATCAGCACTTAAATTTTGGTCCTTGCTATCTTTGTCTCTGTCCATGAGATGACCACGAACTTCAACAAGTGCTCTGAGCACTTCTTCATCTCCTGGCATCTCTTGGATCAGTACCTCATAATCTTGGACGGATTCCTCCCACCTTTTCAACTAATAGTGCACTAAGAAATGAGCTTCCTTCTTATCAGTTGAATGAACATTAGAACGTACGTTAAGCTATTACCTTTGCATAGCAGTCAGCTCTCCTTAGGCGGACTTTCTTGTACGATGGACGACATTAAGAGCAATATTACAATCCTCAATGGATTTCTCCCATTGTCCAAGCTTAGACCGGCAAGCCGCTCGGTTGCATAGTAGAATGGAATTGTGTGGGTCATGGTCCAAGCCCTCCCCATATGCAACACATGCCTCTTCAAATTTTGAAGCCTTAAAGAGATCGTTACCCTTTGATCTAGCCAATGAAACAGTATGTGTCCTCCTAACCATAGTGGCAATCTCCCTGTTGCTTGGATCAATCCGAGCAGCCCTCTGAGCACGTGAAACAGAATTATCAAACCTACAATGAAATTGAAAATGGCAGCTTATCACGACTAGACTCATCATTCCTAGCAATCATCAGTGAAATGCTAGACGTGAAAGAAAACAAAGAAGAAAAAAAACTCTCCACACTTTAGTTATACTACCATAGGTGCAAATTGATAATGGCTATTGATCAAATCCTACTTGGAATGAAATTTCCTGGATTCATGTGCATTATATATTTCCAATAGAATAAAGTTATCAAGGAACTTCTCAGGAAGACTTACTCTAATTAATGAGTGATGGCATCTGATGAAGCCCTCATATGTCTCAACATGTATATACAATATGAAACATCAATTTGGTTAGTACTCCACATGGGCATTTCATATTTACCTCCCAAAAGCCATGTCAACTAGTGCTCGAACCATAAGGACATAGGCACTACTAGCTACACCAAAGAACTTCGTTGATGCTTCAACATCAAAGGTAGGTGCATCTATAAGAGCAGACTCCGCATCTTCATGCCTTCGAAGTTTCAGAAGTGCCTCTGCTTGTGATGCAAAAACCTTTGACATCATAAGAGAGAGGCATATTAGATATGTCGAAATCTGGAAGAAATAGACATTGTATATCATTTTTGTACATGTATCCACAAGATGGTGCAGAATTGTTGAGACTGCACTCAAGGTTGAAGAGAAAAACTGAGGCAAAACAGAGTAACTGTCATTGTTCAAAAAGAACCTTCTGTTCCTCCACATGGAAATTGTCATGTATATAGGTGGTACCGGACAGATGAGAATGTGGCAAAAAATTTAGTCAAATCATAAGAGATTGTTCAGAGGGACAATAAGCAATTACACCAAGCAAAGTGCATATGTTGCAAAAGCATCTGAAACAAGTAATCTTGTTTCATACCAAAAGAAAGTACAATAAATAGTCTCAACAAGCACTTGCAAGATGGGTCTCCTTCAAGTACTTACTACTGCAAAGTGCCAAAGTTCCATAGTGCATGCTACAAAGCACTCTCATGTGTAGGATTACATCTAAAAGTAAATGAAAATTGCCATAAGTGCATATGATTGGATACCTGAGGAGCAGAATTGGCGCCAGCAGATAAGGCTGACTGAGCTTCATTTAGCACATTTTGCCAGTCTTTTCGCTTGCATGCTTCATTGCATTTTGTTAGATGGCTTTGGAGGGACCTTGCCCGTGCCATGTCCTTGCTGCTGACCTCATCCCTTGCTTGTTTGTAGTGGTGTATCGCTTTGTCAGCCTCCCCCAGTCTGAAATTTTGAGGCACTTGTTGAAGAACATATCACCCAACAAAAAGAAATTGGCATGAAGGATATTCCAGAGCTTCCATGAAGAAGATCGCCACATTCCAAATTACACAAATATATGGGACTTTATTGTTTAAATGATCAACGACAAGATTGCAAGCATGCCATTATTATTGAGCTTGGTATTTAGACATGAAACCATCATGAAAACAAAGAGTTGATGTCCTAAGTAACCAAACAACCAAAATTCTCTGAATCATTGTAGCTTTTGACTCAGTAAAAGAGAAGAAGCAAAACCATAAAACGGGAAAAATATATGCTTCCATCCCCAAAAAATCGAGGTAGCAGGCAGAGTCTTCAAGTGGATGCAGCTAAGAACCTAGACTTTTAACGAGTAGAGAATGTCCATTTCCTTACCTCCAAAAGGGAAAATAAGGAACAAAGGGTGACTCATTTGTTCCTTTCCATTAAATCCCCATCTGGGAGGTTACCTGAGATAGAGAGTAGCAAGCCGATAATGCGCTTGACAGTAACCAGGCTCAATCTTCACTGCCTCCCTGCATTCAGCAACAGCCTCAAGGAACAGCCCCAAGCCTGTGAGTGCCGCAGCCTTGTCATTCCAGTACAGTGCCCTCCCTGGATCCATCGCGATCGCCTGGTCGTACAGAACCAATGCTTCAGCAAACCTCCCCTTCCTGCACTCCACATCCCCCATCGTTTTCAGCTCCTCGGGCGCCATTCTCTTGGACAATACCCGGCATGTCACTGGCGCCGGTGCTGGCTCTGGCTTCTTCTCATTATCGCTCTTATCCATCACTGAATGGACTGGCCCACCCCTGCTGCTCTGCTTGGTCCTCCCGTTGGGTTCCGTCTCCATCGCCGTCTTAGGCAAATAATCGAGCACGCTGCGGCTGGGAGCAGCGCCTGGATTGCCAGACCGTAGAGTGCCCAAATTCCCGAAGAGCATCACATTGCCGGACGAGGCCCGGACGAGGTTGCTGCTCCCTTTGGTGCGCTGGTGGTCATAGAGCACGCAGTCGAGCTCCCCCGATATGTTCATGGGCTTCGTCACCATCCGGCTCTGCTGCGGCGCTGCCCTCACGGGCGGCTCCGATGTCCTACGAACACCCTTCTGCTGCTGGGGTGTCTGGGAATTGGGGCTCAGCAGCGACTTATCGCGGGAAGGCGACGTAACCGGCCCCTTGGCGGAGGCCGACAACGAGGCCTGGTCTGACAAGGAGCGCCGCAGCTTCAGCTCGTCAGGCGAGCCGCCGTTGGGGGTGGAGCTGGCGGGGGACTCCCGCGGCAAGGAGTGGCTGCCCCAGCGGCGGAACAGCGCACTGTACAGCGACCGGAAGCCGCAGCCCGCCACGGGCTTCTTCTCCTCCTCCGTCTCCTTCGCCTTGCCCATCGCAAGATCAGATCTTTCCGGGCTCGAGAAGGCCGGAGGAAGCTAGGAATCCACAGCGGAACCCACAGAACCCGGGCGGAGGATCCAAAGCCGGCGTCCTGCTGCCATGATGTTCGAGCTCGAACCCATCAAGGAGGGAACGGAGACACACGGAGAACAGAGAAGCATTGGTCCCTGGAAGCACGAGCAACCGCCTTCCGAGGGGTGGGGGATGCGGCGGAGGGGCTGGTTTCTCGCGAAGAAGAAAACCCAGGTCCCCTTCCTTCCCAAGATTCCAGCTTTCTCTCCACATCTCCACCAGTTTCAGCGCAGAGACGGAGGAGGGAGATGGTTTCGGAGGGGTGGGCGGGAGAGGCGGGCGCAGCAGAGATGTGGGTCTCTAGAAATTTTTAGAAAAGACAGGGAAGACAACGAATTGGATTTGACCCTCCAAATTTAGCAGAACTCCGAGGGTCTCATCTCGCACGATTTGGATATGGCCAGAGAGTAGCTGGCTCGCTGCACCGTGGCTCACCCAAATGTTTTCTCTTTTTCTTTTCTTTTTTTTTTATAACAAGGAAATTTCGTCCCGTGTGATTTTGTGGACTCAAAGATTGATGTTCGTAAACTTCAAGATCAAGATTTGACAGCTCCTACTTTCCGTATACCTGTATTGTCTTTACCCCACTTGACCAAAAAAATCTCAAATTTACACACCTCGAAGATTACATGTAAATCAGGTAAACCCCCCAAGAATCAAACTCGGGACCTCTTGGCTTTCTCTCTTCTGTTTAATTAGTGCATTTTTTCCCACAAATCTCAATTCCTCAAAATAAATATATTTATGCGGATATACATTATCTTAATATATATAATTCAATGACCGTTGATTGGTGGTAAATTTTATTTAGGACTTGGACATAGTTGTCCAATTTGGGAGGAAGATTGCCAAAGGAAACTATCCATCAAAAAAAAAGATTGCCAAAGGCTGTAAAACACTTATCATATATTCTCAAAGGAGAAATAATCTAATGTGATGAAAAATGTGATTTTTTTACTATACACCATCTTGGCTGCCCAGATACATCCGGATTCGAATGGTGTTCGCTAACCGAATACACCCAGCAGATAGTTCGATAATCCGAATCCCGATAGTATTCAAATCCGCTTTGTTTACAGGTCTAATGACCAATCTGACAGTAATTAACTTTCAGTCCAAAACCCAGAACATTTAACTTTGTTTAGAAATAGGTCCTTGGTAGGGACTAGAAGTAATTGTAAAAATTACAAAAAAGTCCCTTAAAGGGCTTATTTCCAATAAAAAGTTAAATTTCTCGAGTTCAGAACTCAATAATCAAGTTACAACTTACAAGAGCTAAATGCTCATTTCTAAAGATTACATGAACTAAAAATTCTTTTTCTTTGTGATTCTCAAACTAGCAAGCAATAAAACAAGTTTTCCCACTCATGGTGAATGTTCTGAAGTTGTTGACTCACAAATTGTGAGGCCTTTAGCTTGATTCGCTTCTGTAAATAGCAAGAGTTTTGTGTCATTTCCTTTTCAATGTCGTTGCACATGTTAGTAAATAGTGTTTTCTTCTAGCAAAATTTAAATTACAGGTTAGTGATTGAATCCTTGTTTAAATGAGAAAGAAGGGGGGGGGGGAAGGAAGAAATATGCACATCACTTGATCATTGTCCTAAAATTTCTTCACAAAAGTGGAAAATAGGGTGAAAATCTCAAAATTCCATAAACATATGGTTCTTATAGCCCAACAATCTTAGCGCTGCAGGTGTTAAGCTGATCAACTAGAACAACAGGTTATCCAAGAACACAATTGACAAGGCCATAAGCAGCATAAGAAAGACATCTTTGGAGCTAGAACAACCCAATTTACTAAAGTTCTGGTTCAAGATCATACAAAAGTCTGTGAGAAGTTGATGGGGCAAGCCCTGTATGCACAGCAATGTTTAGAACGAACACTGAATCATGAGATCGGAGATGGCTCTTTAGTCCCCACTTGCACAGCCCCTGCAGCCACAGTGAATGCATTCTATCACCTTCTCTTCCCGCAGATGCTTGGGAACTCTGCAGACGCAGGTGGTCTGGAAGTTGTGATCACGCGGCTGCATGCACCGGAGGCAGCACAGTCGCTCGTAACCCGGCTGCAAAAGTACAACAAGTTAGAATGCGTCAAGATTTGAGCTTGACGGCCCAATATAATCTAACACAACACACGAGAAAGAACTTGAGATCAGCATGTATCTCAAGTCCTACGAGGTTGAAGCTATACAAAATCTAACTACAGCAAACCTTGATCCCCGTTACAAACAAGTAAGGAGAACCCAGTTCAAACACCGAACAGGTGGTGTGCAGAAAGATCTAAAACAGGGCCTACCTTCTTCCACTTTGCGATGAGGTTGCGGTCAGCGTAGCCTTGCTCGAGGCAGAACTCGTACAGCTCCTTAGAGATCTCATTCCTCCGGAAGTAAAGATCATATATGTACCGGCTCTTCTGGTGCGCGATCTTGAAGATTGGCCACAGCGCCTCGCACTTCCTCTTGCCGTCGTGCGGGTCGATCTCGGCTGCGCAAACGCGCGATGGATTAAGGTAAATGGAACAAAGCAGGAAGCTTTCTTGGGGTAAGAACAACCGGAAGCCATCGGCATTGAGGAAAACCATAAACCATACCTTCTCGCATCTTCCGCTCGAGGTCGCCCAGGGTGGGCTCGATCAGCTCCCATCCTTCAGGGTATTTGGAACCCATCCTCCTTATCTTGGGCATCTTCCCGGACGTCCGCGGCGCACAAGGGAGACAAGAAGGTATAGAGAGACGACGACGCGAGAAGCTCCGAACTGGGCAGGTTGGAGAGGAAGGAGAAGGTCCGTGCAGAGGAGGGCGAGAGAGAGAGAGAGAGATGAGAGAGAAGCAGCAGCGTCAGGGTTTTAAAGAGCTCGCCTGCACGAATCCCATTCGGACTCGGACTTCGTAGAGAGGGAGAAGCTTCCACGGACTACATGAGCAGAACGATCAGATGACGCCTCCGAGAAGGACGTCACCGAAACCCCATCTCCTTATTGGCCAAAGCTCGTGCCCGCGCGGTGATTGGCTGTGTTCGTGAAGGTTATATATACACTTTTTTTTAGGTTAGTAAGGTTGGGTTTCACTTGGGAAACGCCAATCACGTAATTAGATGAAATGGTGATGTGGTTAAATCAGGAGCTTATTTTTAGGGGGGATTGGTGATAGAAATTGTTGTTGTCCACTCAAATTATCCAATCTAAAACTTAAAGATGAATTTTGGCCAATGACTCGGTATTTAATGGAAGATATTTTTTTGAGGCCCATGATTTAAAGTTTTTTTTTCTTTGAAGAAATAATTTTTTCTAGATCACTTGTGCATGTGGAACAAAAGTTGAATAAAATAATAACATGGTCCATCATTATAAGGTCAGCAAGTAAATACAAATTATACTGATTAATTTCACATATTTCAATAAATTTAAAAGATATAGAAAATTATTTAGTTGAGGTCTCCTCCATCATACACTTCCTTCCTTAACGGTATTTTCGATCATCAGATAAGGGTAAAGGTGATATAGAAAAATTCAGGTCTTAATTTTTATTTATTTATTTTACTTTAATACAGCTTCTTATCTTATTAGGACAGTATAGTTAAACCTCATAGAAACAATGAGATGGGTTATGAAAACTTTACTCACATTAGAGCAATATACCATAGAGTTTCTAACCTAAATCATCAAAGTACAGATCTTCTTATAATTTGCGTAAGTAAGCAAAACAAATATGTCTTTATACAATTATCAAAGTGGTCATAATTGTTTTTCAAAAACCCCCAACGCCACCCCCAAGTTGTACGCACCGGACCGGGTCGGTTTTTTTTATTTTTTGTTTTTTAACTTACTCTCTCACGTCCGATGTATTTAAGATGTCTAAATGATGTCTAATTGAGATAAAACTTTAAACATAAATTAATTAAGAGATGATAAAAATTATAGTAATTTTAGTTTAATTTTAAATTAATTTTTTGTCAAATAAAAATTATCTCAAAAATTATTAGATCAACTTAATCTCAATATCTAAGGATCTAAATGGTGTCTAATCAAGATGAAATTTCAAACATAAGCTAATTAAGGGACGATACAAATTATAATAATTTTAGTTTAATATTTTAAATTATTTTTTTGTCAAATAAGAACTGTCCCAAAAATCATTAGGTCGACTTAATTTCGACATCTATGCATCAATAACTCATAATATTTATATTTTTAGAATCAATAATTTTTTCTAGTAATTATGATGACTTCAAATTTGACTTTATTTTCGAAACCAATATATCACTCGTTGAAGTGCACAGAGGGTTCGTTATACCGTGATAAATTCTGTGTGTACTTAAGAGGTCTAAATGATGTCTAATTGAGATGAAATTTCAAACATAAATTAATGAAGAGATGATACAAATTATAGTCATTTTAGTTTAATTTTTTAAATTAATTTTTTGTCAAGTAAAAACTGTCCCAAAAATTATTAGGTCGACTTAATCTCGACATCTATGCATCAATAATTCATGATATTATATTTTTAGAATCAATACATTTTTATAATAATTATGATAACTTCAGATTTGACTTTATTTTCGAAACCAAATATCGTTCCGTTGAAGTACACAGAGGGTTCGTTGTACCGCGACAAATTCTATGTGCACTTGAGGGGTCTAAATGATGTTTAATTGAAATAAAATTTCAAACATAAACTAATTAAGAGATGATACAAATTATAGTCATTTTAGTTTAATTTTTTAAATTAATTTTTTGTCAACTAAAAATTGTCTTAAAAATCATTAGGTCGACTTAATATCAACATCTATGCATCAATAACTCATGATATTTATATTTTAGAATTAGTACATTTTTCTAGTAATTATGATGACTTCAAATTTGACTTTATTTTTAGAACCGAATGTCGTCCTGTTGATTTTTTTAGTGTCATATTAATATTTTATTATACATTTTAAGATGTTATAGTTTTGTTTCTGTTTTCGAATTCTTAGTTTTGATCTAATGAAATATATTGCTCATATCATGAACAACTTTCGTGAAGAGTCCAAAAATTAGATCACCATCATTCAGGTTGTAGAGAGGCTGCACTCATTGCTAATTTTTGGATCGCGATATGAGAGAGAATGTCAAGAATAATCCACTGTATCTTTAAGTACAGATATTCATTTGATGTGATTTTAGTTGGAACTCATAGAGAAAGTCGTGGGGAACACCTTTCATAAAGAAGTTTCGAAGAGATATACCCTCATTTGAGATATGGAAAGTATGATAATTAATTATGTATATGTAAATCATGATATGAGAGAGAATGTGAAGAATAATCTACTATAACTTTTGACATAGATCACCAATTGAGATGATTCCACTTTGAAGATGATGTTGAAAAAGAATAAACAACTTTGATGAAGATCTCATGAGCATATAAGTCTCTTTTTAGGCTGTAGAAGGTGTGATATCTCTGATAGATCTGAAAGATATGAGAGAGAAATGGTACATGTATGAGAAGAGATGGAAAGTCTATCTTAAGTTTGGATGGAGAGTCTTCTTTTGAAATTTGCTCATTTTAAATATTAATTAAATCACAAAATTAAAAAAATAAATCAAACAAGCTATTTTTCCACCGTATCTCAGCGGTACGGTACGGTACGTACCGTGTAACACCCTCCTCCACCTTCACACACAAACACATACGTACCTTGATCGGAAGAGGGGTTACACTAACAAACTTTCGTTATGGGTAGATATATCCGCGCTTTGCACAAAACTAGCAAACCATTCCACAAAGGTATCTTGGAACATATTACAATACACAAGGTCACAAAGTGCTAACACTCATTATTTACAAAAGTCAATTTCTCTTTCTACTTAATACATCAACAACTAAAATAAACTGCATTATTCTTCTTCATCTCTTCATCGTCCGCAGCGGAATTAGGATTCACATGAAGCTGAGATTATACACACTTCAATCTGAAAGGGTGGGAGGAAACAAAGGTGTGAGTCGGAAGGACTCAGTAGGTGACAGTAAACATAAAGATAGGAGTTTCAAATTTTAGAGCTTCAAGAGTATTCAGAAAGTGCATATATGGAACAAACATAATTGCTCATGAATCTTCATATTTGACATAAACATATAGCCCAAGTAAATTTCATAACGGGCTCAGATGTATCTTAGAACAAAAGTCATATTTGTCTTTCAGAATTCAGACCATAACTTAATTTGGAAACAAATTCGACAGGCATCACTGCTCTCAAGAGGTTACTATATAGACGTAATATACCATCCTCAGTGCCTAGGCGATTCCAGCACCTTAGATCTTGTTCATTGCGCAAGAACGGGTATAATTATTTTATTACCCACCATCATCAGTCCATTGACTTGGATTTACCTACAAACTGTCGCCCTCAGCTGATCACAAGTAGCGGTGCTACTACAAGTGATCCTAAACCCTCTTTTGAAGAGAGCACTGTCTTCAGATCATAAACTTCTTTTCATGAATAACGGATATGGGAAATCCAAAGGTAGTTTTGATTGAGAATTAATACAGATATCTTGGTGACAAAGTAGCTCAGAGTTCATGAGTACAAGAAAGACAATTGGCTGAGACAGGGTTATGACTCAAGCCAATAACTTCAGAAGATTTGAATCATATAAGAATCCAAAAGAAAATGGAGATCCATAATGGTCATCACAAATTATTCACATCTCATAAGGTGTTCAAACATATGAACTCTCAAGTGGTCAAGTTTTATAACCTTCATTACCGAATATCGAAGAATAGACTCAATCGGAGTACTATTCGTAATTGACAACTTTAAAAATAATTCAAGGAGAGTTAAGGTACTCAAAGTGGATGAACTTTTCAGTAACATGACAGTAAATATAAAGGTAAATGAGAGGGTAACTTCCTTGGCTTTTAGGATGAAGTTTTGGCATGGATTCAGACATGAAAGAGTGCAGAAATTTGAATTAGCACTGCATCTGTCGACAGACAGGAAGGAGCTGTCGACAGATGAGAGCAGACAGAGCTCAGGTTGTCTGGCTCTGTGTGTATCTGTCGACAGATGCAAGGGATCTGTCGACAGATCCACACAGTCCAGAAACCTGAAGTTCTGTCAGACGTGCATCTGTCGACAGATTTGGACTGTCTGTCGACAACCGCCTATTTCTCACTCATAAATGGCTTAGAATGTACTATAAACATGCTGACAATGGAACCTATGAATCAAGACATGATGTATATCAAATAGAAGAGTCTAATTATAGTCCTCACAGTGGTTTATAAGCTAAACAAATGGGATAGAACAAGAGGGTTGCAATTCAAACTAGTTTAGCTAGAAACTAGTATGACATAGTACTGGAAATATGGTCCTTATACAAGAATTAGATGGAAATATTTCCACAAGATAAACTCTCAAACTCAAGGTATTTAATGCTCCAAAATAAAGGTTTGAGGTACAACATCTAGATGGAAAGAGATCACAATGTTCTAAGATATCGAAATTTTCATCAAGGCTCTATAATATAAACATGAACCAAGGGTGGAAGAAGAAGATAGAAAATATTCTTTAGAGTGGAACAAGGTTGTTCTTCTCCCATTAAGAACGTGTTTACCGAAACTGAAAGAAAAATAGAATAGCTTCAGTGTATCATCTTGTAGGCTTATCAAGAAGATTTTCTTATCATGTGAGGAGGACAGAACCGAATCAATGGAAGATGAAACCTACTTAATCTGTAATAGAAGTGAAGATGCTCCTTAGTACTATATGATTCCAAAGGTAATTGGAGAGATCAAACAAAAGATCTGAGATTACAATCTCATATGCAAACTTATCCATGACTTGTTAACGAGCTCAAAGGCCACTTGTGTAAGGCCATGATCTTTCTAACCAGAGCAGTGGGTAGAAGTATGAGGAGAGGATAGGAACCTATACAATACCTACTTATATCCAATAGGAAGAATTCTGAAAACATACATATGCTACACATGTTCACAGAAGGTGAACAAACAGTTCTGAAGGTGTTTATGAAGTCAAAACTGATGTGTGAGGATCTAAACACCTATACAGGAAATTATTTAACATCTTTAGAGGATAAGAATGAGAAAGGAGAAAAGGGATCCTACCAGTACACATGATTTCATCTAATCAAAAGTGAAACTAAGCAAGAGGAACTATACAGGTCATAGCACAAACATGAGACATGGTTTCCACGAATAAAGAAACCATGAGCATGTACATAGGAAACTGAAAAGGATTTGAGGTATGCCACCTACTTGACTTGGTGAAGAACAAAGGTACTTCTTTTCTCCTCAACAAAGGAATCAACAGAAGCAAGGAGAGGGAAACTTGTAGAATTAGCCATCTCAGTTTTAATTGGAGCCTCTCCACCTCCAGGAGCACAGCAGCAGCAGCTACGGCCAAGCAACTACAGGACCAGGAAGACAAGAGTGTTCGAAAGATGCATACGATGGGTGTTGGGGTGTTTTTATAACCCAACAAACCTTCTCATGCATGATGGCACGTTGGTTGCCCATGTGTCATGGTAAGAATCCTTTGATTCTTACCTTAACACGTATCACATGCAACTTACCCTTTGGTTACCCATAAGTAACTGCAATGATGGCCTATCCCTGATGTAATGGCTCTTTAGGAGCCTTACACGTACCCCACTGGAATTTCCCAAAAATTCCATCCCGTAATTACCACATAATTCAGCTGGTCCAATGTTTACTATGCAAACACCTCTAAATGGTGTCCATTTGTCACGAAATTTTAACCATAGGCTAATACGATGGTTTTACAAATTGTAGTAATTTTAGTTTAATTTTTAGATTTTATTTTACAGTAGGTGAAAAATCATCCCCGAAAAATAGTCGCGTCGACTGTACCTTGAAATCCGTACGTCGAAAAATTCGGATAATTACACATTTAATTTCTCCACATTTTTCTGGAAATTATGATGTTCTCGAATTTTTATTTCGATGTCGTTTTCCGGTATCGTCCTGTGGAGGCACGCACATCGAGGTACGACACTGGACAATGTTCATTACCATTAATTAAGTCTATCATCTAATTCTCACATTTTAATAACTACCCTAAGGTATTTTAACCAAATTACTTCTATTTTCATAACATTTTTAATTTCTGGGGCGTTACATACCGTCCCATGGAGAATGCGGTACGGTCGATCCGAACGGTACAACGAACCTTGCCCCCAACCCAAAATTGATGCAAGCTTTCAATACATCTTACAAACACTTTTTTTTTTGGTTGAGGCGGAGATTTAAATCTACGACTTAAGATATAGGTTATTAGAGGACCTTAACCACTTAACCATTACTTGTGTACATATTATAAACACTCAATGTTGGCTACACAAACACATGTTGGTATAATTGCGTGGAGGTGGCAAGCCCAAGTGACCAGTCGCACCCATTTGGCTAAGCTTCTTGTTGATGACCTCGGTGACCCATTGAGACAGGTAAGTCTCGTTGAGGCCAACTAGCTGGTCCTTTTGTTGTGAGTGGAAGCACTTGGCGCGGTGCGCGGGCGGTCCGGGGCAGTCGAGCCCATGTGTGTCCCTCCACGCCCCTTCGTAGCTCATCCCAGACCAGCTGGCGAACCATTGGTAGATGAACTGGCCGACCCCAGCGCCTTCGAGCCACCCCTTGGGAAACATCTCCATGACGCTGCTGCCCTTGGGCATGAAGACCATGTTGGTCAGTTGGGCTCCGTGGGTGGATACGAGGACGTCGGTCTCTGCCATGATGTTGACCTACATGGTTTTAGTATAGATTTAAAATTATGATACCAACTAAGAACATCCAGCACCAGTGGTCTAGTGGTAGAATAGTACCCTGCCACGGTACAGACCCGGGTTCGATTCCCGGCTGGTGCAACCATGTAACTTTTTTGTTTGCTTTTTTGCATATCTGCCCTCCCGCAAACTATTAATATTCACATAATTTTGCCAAGCTTGTCCTTCAGATGTCTAAATAGCTGCTGTCGTACCCATGTTGTGTATGAAATCACAAATGTACCCTAATGTTAGGCTGTACAACGGTGCACCAAGATCACGTCTTATGGGTATTTTAAAATATTTTTTTATGTTTAGTAATATAAAGATAAGAAATGCACAAGTGCAACTGTTTGAATGTATCATGGATATCAAGGATATTTAGATACATCAACTGTTAGCAAAAGTTCTTATTTATTTTAAGGGGTTTTCCAACAATTTTCCTTCTCTCCTTCAACTTTCATAAGACTTGTTTGAATGTTAGAGAGAGAGAGAGAGGGGAGAGAGTACGTATACAGACCTGATCGCAGAAGGTGGTGTTCTCCAGACGAACCAGCCGGAAGCTGCAGCGGGGGGAGAAACCCTCGCACGCCCTCTGCACCACCGCCCTCACCCCGCTCTCGTTCCTGAATCCCCTCTTTCCCTGCCTCGCCACCAAGCTCACCCTCACCGCCCTTCCTCCCCAATCGCCCACCGCATCAGCTGCCACCTTGCAGAACTCCCATGCCCTGCACCTCACCATCTCGAACAGTCCCCGCCTCCTCTCCCCCGCCATCGCCCCCAATCCCCTCCTGAACACCACGGCCTTCTCGAAGCACACCACCCCACGGTCGCCCCCCATGTCATCCACAACCCCCGCCCCGCCGCTGGCGCCGCCACCCAGCGCCGCCTCCATCAGCGACCTGACCACCGGCCGACCCTCTTGGGCGCCTCCGTTCCTGACAGCACGAACCTCGCCGGGGTGTGGCGGCAGCCGGTCTGCGCCATCCAGGCGAAGAAGGGGGAGACGGCATTGAGGGCGTGCCACGGGTTCTCGTAGTCGTAGTAGCTGTCGGCGACGAAAGTGAGTCCGCGCCGCACGGACATACCGGCGGGGAGGGCGTCATCCGGGCCGGCGAGGGCGTAGGTTCCCCTCCCGGGGGTTCAGGCAGGGACCCGGCTGTGTTTTCCGGAGGGGGAGGACGAAGTGCTCCGGCATGCCGCCGGCGCCGCCGCGGCCGAAGAGGGTGCTCATGAACCATGTGCGGTCGGGGTCTCGGTAGGTGTGAGACGCCGGGTCGCGCAGGGGGTGGAAAGTGAGATGGGGGCGGCTCGTCGGCGGCGGCGGCGGTGGTGGTGGAGGGGGGTGGGGACGCTGGGGGTTGGTGCCGGTGGTGTAGATGGCGAGGGACTGGATGGTGACGACCAACAGGAAGGCGGCGGCGAAGAAGGCGACGCCCATGGAGTCTGACGTCTTCTTGTGGGGTTTCAAGGTGGCGGACGTGAGCTTGCCTGCCCTGTGGGGAGGTGGGAAGGATGGTGAAGGGCTGTCCATGGCGAGATCCTGCAAGGCAACAGCGGCATGCATGGCACTGCCAAGCCCTTCAGCTAGCTACTGAGCTCTCATATACCAATCAAATCTCTCTCTCTCTCTCTCACACACGCACACAAGACACACACTTCTCTTCATGTGCATATCCACACACAACACAACACAAGACATGTGAGGTATGCGAGTAGTTTACAGTAGCGAAGTCATGGGATGCATGGCCTGTTGTGGGGGGATCAAGGAGCGCATGAAGGGCCGGTTACAAGAGAGGCCATGCATGCACGGAGAACCCCTAGGTTACTTTGAGAGGACTCTCGTACGTCTCTGGCGGCCTCCGCCAGAGGAATAGTCGCCGGTAGGTGACCCCTCCTCCGGAAGAACCACCATCTCTCCGGTGGCGGACCGGCGGGGTGCTCCAGAATTTGTTAGGGCAAGCAAATATCAAAAGCTCAGATTTTGCTCCACGACGTTCTCTATGATGCCAGAGCATGTAAGGAAACGATCAACTATCACATTAACTTTTTTTTTTTTTTTTTTGATAACGAGGAAATCTCGTCCCGTGTGATAACGAGGAAATCTCATCCCGTGTGATTTTGTGAGCTCAAAAATTAGTGTTCGTGAATTTTAAGATCAGGACTTGACACTCTTACTTTCCGTGTATCCGTATTGTTCTTATCCCACTTGACCGAAAAATTTCGAATTTACACACCTCGAAGATTACATATAAATCAAGTAAACTCCCCCTAAGAATCGAACTCGGGACCTCTTACTTTTAAACAAGAGTTCTAACCGCTATCACATTAACTAATTTGTTGAGAAGAGAGAAGAATATACTACGCCGATTCAATAAATTTTAGCTATGTTATATTTATCAAATAATTTGTTAATAACCGCTTCTCAAGAGTGGCGATATACAATTCTTTTCATACCCCTAATTCGATGGTTATGCATTCTACTCTTAATATAACTCCAACATTACCTACCAAATGTATATATTACTTCACACCATTTCTTATGGGTGTGTAACTGTGTATACACATTCATATGGGATGGGTGGCCCATCACATCATCACTTGATGGCCACCAAGTTAATCGAGAGGAGTTTCTCTAAATACATGGGTGAAGGAGACTCTGGCACCGTTTGGGTCATTTGACAAGAGGTTAGTTATCCATGGGTAATTACCCATGGGTGGGCTAACCCACCTTTTTATAGAAAATCACTTGAATTGTTGGTTTAATTACTCTGGTTAATTTTTCTTTTTTTTAGTCAACTATGTACTTTGACTCTATTTATCTTTATTAAGAGAATGTAAAAAATTTAATTTTAAGAGATATATAATAAAATTTTATTTACAATTTAATGATAATTTTTAAAAAAAAATTTGAAAAAAAAAAAGTTACCCCCCTCTACCAACTTTTGAGGAGGGGTAGAGTTACCCACAAAAAATGGGGGTAACCAGGGGATCCCTGGTTACCCCACCCACTCCACCCAAACTAAAAAAGTGACTTTAACTAAGGGTACCCCTCCTATCAAACTGGCCCTTTGGGTACGTGAAGTAAAAAGTAAAATCGACAAAAGCGATTTCTACTGTCGCACACGCCATAACGCGATTTGCGCCGTCACATTGGCACGAACGACGATGCCCTCGTCGCGCGGGCCTGTACCCGCGAACGGGTGATAAAAAATTCAAAAAAATGTGACTTCCGTCACTATTTCTCCTCAAACCGTAGCCCAATGTCAAAAGCGATCCAAAAAAGGATCAACATCCGCTTTTCCATAGGAGAGAGAAAAATTGGTGCTTCTTTCTACATCTCTCCTCCCTGCAAAATCCTATCTGCACGGAAGCCGGTGTGAGGAAAAATTATTTGGAAACCCATTTGATTTGTCAGAGCTTTTCACCTAAAAATCTCCACCTGGAGTGGTTCCAAACGGTACCTCTATCAATGAAGGTTGGATATTTTGTATAAAATCCAAATTAAAATATGATATTTTTAAAAAAATATGTAAAATACCTTTTTAATACTGATGGAGTCTGCTCCACCCTTGTATTGAGAGTAACTCCTCTCCAATTAACCACACTCTTTACAAAGATGTGTAGCAATTATTTCTCATGCTTGTATTTTCACATTTTATTCTTAAAATCTCGATCTCATCAAATTATATAGCATATTTGATAAAAGTGTATAATTATATATCCCTTGAATTAATGGACCCGTAGATTCTAATATTCTCTTAATACAGATTATTAAATGAGCTGGAGAGAGAGAAAGGGGGTGCAGGATTAAACAAGAGATTTTAAGTTGAGGTTGGATTAGTCTTTTCAATCTCTAATTATTTCAATCATAGATGGATTCAACTAATTAAAATGAACATAAAATATTTATGATGATGCATTTAAATGTGAGGGATATTTGATGATGCAAAAATTTCAGAGATATACTCAATGTTTCTATATTTTAGATGTATTTATTTTTCTCTAATCCATATGGCAAAAAAGAGGAAGAACGTATAATATTTGGGGCAAATTTACCTGCACAAAAATGTTTAGATATTTTTAAGGAGGTTAATTTCTAGTCTCTATTTTATTAGTATCTGCGCTGACAGTCAGAGACTAACGTTTTCTGTCTTCTGACGGGAAGCAATTGTTACTTTAAAACTTTCTAACTCTTATTTTAACATATTTGAAGTTACATTTTAAATCATATCAACAACTACTTTAAATCTTGCATATTTTAATTGATTTCCTCCTCTTCTTCAACATGTTTCTTCTTCTACTTTAATTGGTTCCCTTATTTATTTTAACACTCTACAACTAGTACTTTAATATGGAACAACTATGACTTTAACAAACTATAGCTATTATTTTTACAACTATTACTTTAATAGATCATACATTTTAATTGATTTTCTCTTCTTATTTAATATATTTTCTCTTATTTAATAGATTTGTTATTCTATTTTAACTTATTTTCTATTCTACTTTAATAGGTTTCTTCTTCTACTTACTTGGTATCCCCATCTACAATAAGATGCATAAAGAGTTGAAATTACAAAGAAAAACCTCTGTGTTAAAGCATATGGATATGTTAAAATAATATTGTATATGAGTTAAAGTAGAAGAAAAATCTGGTTAAAGTGCAAGAATAGAGAATAAGATCATAAATAATAAGTTAAAGTAGATGTACATACAATCCAATTAAAGTAAATGAGGAAATTAATTGGTTAAAGTATACAAAAAAATTAGTTAAAGTATGAACACAATAGCTATACGTATCTGATAGTAAAAGATAAAGATACATATTGACGGAAGGATAAAAAGAACAAAAAAATAGAAGATATAAATTATCTTTTCAAAGACTGATGGTTAAAGTCTATTAAAAGAAGAGATTATGAGATTTTTTTTATGACATAGATAGAAAAATAAGTCTTCCTCTACTATGAAGATCTATAATTAATTTATTCTAATATTTGTTATAAATGCCACTCATATCTTATATAGGGTGTTTGGTTGTAATTTTTTATCTCTTTTTTCTCTAAAATTTAAAAAGAGAGAGATCAAATAGTGAGACATGTTTGGTAAGTAAATTTTTTTTTAGGGAAGAACTTTTGCCCTGTGTAAATCTCTCTAAAAAAAAAATAAGTACCAACTTATTTTTATTTTAAAAACACAAAGTCTCTCCCACAAAACCCCCACCCCTCCCCCCAAACCCAGTCGTGCCTGTCACCCCCCTACGGCCTCCCCTCCCCTCCCCCGCCGGCGACCACCCCCCCCACCCCCCGCAGCTCCTAAAATTTAAAAAAGAGAGAGATCAATAGTGAGACATGTTTGGTAAGTAATTTTTTTTAGGGAAGAACTTTTGCCCTGTGTAAATCTCTCTAAAAAAAAAATAAGTACCAACTTATTTTTATTTTAAAACACAAAGTCTCTCCCACAAAACCCCCACCCCTCCCCCCAAACCCAGTCGTGCCTGTCACCCCCCTACGGCCTCCCCTCCCCTCCCCCGCCGGCGACCACCCCACCCCCACCCCCCGCAGCTCCTCTCCCCGCCACCCCCACCCAGCACTGGCGCCCCCCCCTCCCCTCCCCCGCCGGCGACCACCCCACCCCCCGCAGCTTCGCCCCCCCTGCGTCGACCCCCCCTCCTCCCCCCCTCCCCCAGCACCGGCGCCCCCCTCCCCTCCCCCGCCGGCCACCCCCACCCCCCGCAGCTTCGCCCCCCTTGCGTCGACCCCCCCTCCTCCCCCCCTCCCCCAGCACCGGCGCCCCCCTCCCCTCCCCCGCCGGCCACCCCCACCCAGCACCGGCGCCCCCCTCCCCTCCCCCGTCGGCCACCCCCACCCCCGCACCGCGTCCGCCCCTCCTTCCCGGCGCCCCCCCCTTCCTGTCTCCCCCCCAACCCGCCGGCGTCCCCCCCCTCCTTCCCAGCTCCTCCTCCCCCCTTCCTGTCTCCCCCCTAACCCGCCGGCCACCCCCCCCCCCTCTGCACCGCCCCCTCCCCCGCATGGCTCCCCCCCCCTCCGCCGCCCCCACCCGCCCTGCGCCCCCCTCCCCTCCCCCCCACAGAGCTCCCACTCCCCTCCCAAACATGTCAACATAAATTTTAAAAATTTTGATTTTTTTACCAAACAGATAACATCATATTTTTTAACTTTAAATTTAAAGTTAAAAGAGAATTCAACTTCATTTTTTAGACAAAAATAATTTCTTTTTTAAATTACTCCCAAACACCTTATTAACACTTTAAATTAAAAACAAACAACAAATATTATGTGCTCTTAAAATATTGTATGCTCTCCCTCTCGATGTTGCCTCCCATTCAGACAATAAATTCTCCCCTAAGAAATTAACAACCCAACAGAAGGGATAACTGATAAGGATGGGGGGCAGGGGGAGACAGATACGTGGAAGACAGCGACTCCTCCACGTTGCGGCCACAAAGCATGCCCCCCCTCCGCGAGAAACGTAGAAGCCAAGCAAATACGAATAACCGCGGGAGCACCAGATGGATAACATGTCCCGCCACCTCCCGGGGACCAGCGACGAACCAGGGCCGTGGAATCGTGACATCTTGCCGTCTGTTCGGTGCATCACCACGTGTAGGATACCGTTTAACGTTGCACCTACGAACAGGAGACCATGTCGGTCGGCCTGTGAATGACGACACGTGGGTCTCCACTCCACTGTCGAAAACACCCTTTTCCGTTCAAACTTTCTACGTAAAAAATAGAATATATGTTTTCTACCTTTTTAATTGCGTTTTAATTTCCTGTTTTTATGGAGACGACTGCATTTATATTGACACTTGTAAAATTAATTTTAAAAAGAATATATTATATATGTTTTCTTCAACGGATAAAAAATGACTCAATTGATTAGGCATTCTGTCGTATATTTAGAAGTCAGGAGTTCTACTCTCAGCTATAGTAAATTTGTAAAAAAAATATAAAAAATTCTACTAATATTATCAAAGATTTAACTCTCATGATTGTAATAAACTAATACTTAATAAATCTTCCTTTAAAAAACTCATAAATATTAGCTGGTCACAATTTTAACATTGGTTGATTACAACCTCCCCTTCCATGTAATCAAGGTGTTTGTGGAAAATCTTCAATAGCAGCGATTTTGGGATGACAGTGGTAGGTGAGGGTATTGTTGTATTTTTCGAAAATCCCCAGCAGATGTTGGGAACGAGCACATCGTTTTCTCTTAATTTTGCACTGTTCTGGTGGGAACTAAGCTACTTAATCCGTGTGTCGACTCCCAGCCGACTGCCATGAACAGAGAGAGAGAGAGAGAGAGAGAGAGAGAGGAGAGAGAGAGAGAGAGAGAGGAGAGAGAGAGAGAGAGAGACCACCGGCCAGCAGAAGAAGGTTGCCCCCAATGGAAGGGGGCAGCTGCCTGTTGGAGCAGGGAGAAGGTGTCCCACTGCTGCATAGCCAGAAGGTGGGTTCCATCTCTGCTCTCATCCTCAAACTTCCTTGCACATTGTATCTGTGTTCGTGTGTGTGTGTGTGTGAGAGAGATCTAGAGAGAGAGAGGGGGCAATATTTAATTTGCATGTTTTCTTTCACTGATCAGTAGCCCCTAATCTTCTCTTGGAAATGGGTTTTATCTGCTCTCATCTCAAAATTTCTTTGAAATTTATTTTTGTGCGTGTGTATGTATGTGTGTGTGTGTGTGTGTGTGTGTGAGAGAGAGAGAGAGAGAATGGATTTGCATGTTCTCTTTCACTCAGTATAGCCCTAGCTTCTTCTCTTCATGTGACTCAAATGCATGCGTAGCCCCTGGAACTTTCTGATGGACTGCAACACATTTGGAATTTTGATACTGGCTCATGGGTTCCATGTGAAATGATGGGATCAGTGGATTTTCTAAACCGCCGGCCTTTAAACTAAAGGTGAAACTGTAGTAATTACACGGAGGCATGCATCTCAGTGTGAGATGCATGTTCTCCGGCCATCCTTTGAGTTAGACAACTTTCTGTCTGGCATTCTCTTCTTGGAAAACTGGTTTCTTAGGAGTTAAGGCTGGTGTTTAGTCTAGAGTTTTGAGACTTATGAATGGTTGTCCGTTTCTGAGACAATGACATAACAGTTCGACTGCTAAAATTAATTGGTTGTGTGGAGTTCTTCATCACAGTGTGAAGATGGCGCATCTGACATGGGAGGAAGGCCTTCTGCAAAGGACCAATGTGGAGGTTCGCGAGCCCCCGCCATTATCTTGGGTAAGTTTATGTCTGAATCCATGCTATATATATATTCCAATGTCTCGGACCATTATGTAATGTATGTTGGCCTTGTGTCTGGCAGAGTAGCGGAGCTTTTCTTGCTAAGTAATTATCTCATTCTCTCAGGGTTTATTAATTTCATGCGTGTATATTATCTGCATTTTCTCATACGTCAATTGGCAGGATTTGAATGCCTGGAGAGCCTTGGGTTCTTTGGCATGTCCACAAATCTGGTGATATACCTGAGCAGCATGATGCATGAAAGCAATGCGTCCATAGCCACAAGCATAACAACATGGACAGGGACGAGCTTCTTGTCACCTTTCCTTGGAGCTATCATTGCAGATTCCTACTGCGGAAGCTATTGGATGATCTTGGTCTCCTCCTTGATGGATCTTTTTGTAGGTTTTCCTGACATAACGCTTGCAACCCCACCCCCCACAAAAAGTGCTTCTTTCATTGCTTAATCCCATATATAGAGATATCTGTTAACTTGTACGTGATAACTAATAGCTAGCGCACACACTCCTCTCTGGCAGGGAATGGTGCTCATCACACTCTCTGCATCCTTGCCATCCCCAACAACTCCCCAAAGGTTCATCTTCTATACTGGCTTGTACTTGGTGGCTTTTGGCAGTGGTGGCATCAAGTCTTCCTTGCTCCCCCTGGGTGCAGACCACTTCAGTGGTGACAACCCAAAGCAGAGAGAGAAGAAGGCATCTTTCTTCAACTGGTTCTACTTCTGCATGAACGTGGGGGCTTTCACTTCCAGTACCCTCATCGTTTGGGTCCAAGAAAATGTGGGGTGGGTTCCTGGGTTTGGCATTGCCACCTTCTGCATGGCTGTGGGAGTTGGAACCTTCACGTGTGGGACAAACACTTACAAGCTGCAGAGGCCCATGGGGAGTCCTGTCAAGAGGGCTCTCCAAGTTGTGGTGGCCTCCCTTTGCAAGATGAACGCAGAGGTCCCATCTGATAGCAGCCTCTTGTATGAGGAGGCAGGGAGTACTCCAGCTGGAGCACAGAGATTAGAGCATACTGCTGATTTCAGGTGAAGCCTTGTGGTTCTATTCAGAACCTTCTGAGATGTCTGACCTACGTACACAGTGTTATGTTTTCTTTTTTCAACCTTAACCTGTCATCAGGGTTCTCTCAAATCTGAAGGTGAACATTTTGGATCGAAATTTTTAATCACTAGACTAGGCTGGCAGCCCTGCCGAAGGACAACCCTAATGGACTTGTTGGACATTATACAAGTATAGTCATGTTGGACATTCTTCAGAGATAAGAAAAGTCTAATCTTAAGAATTAAAATCAACAAAACGTGGGACCCACACCACTCTATCCCAACTTTTTCTTAATTTTAAGATCTAATTGGCCTCTCATGTGAGTTATTGTTCAGGTGAAGATGTGTATAAAAAAGGCTAGACATTAATTTTCTGCATACATTAGTGGGCAACAAATATTGCTCTTACCAATAACATCAAGCTATATGTTCAAGAGATTCAATCAAAAGCCTTATCATTATACCCCCTTAATTGTTGTAATGTTATGTAACTTATATATGTTATTCTCATCAGGTGCCTGGACAAAGCAGCGGTAGTTCTGGACTCCGACTCCAAGAACAGCGGCGGCAGCCACCGCCACCCGTGGCGTCTCTGCACGGTGACCCAGGTGGAGGAGCTGAAGACCCTCCTCCGCCTGCTCCCCATCTGGCTCACCAACGTCGCCTACTCCGTCGCCTACGCCCAGATGTACACCACCTTCGTCGAGCAGGCCAAGTCCATGGACACCACCGTCTTCTCCTTCCACGTCCCTCCCGCCTCCCTCTTCGCCTTCGAGATCCTCTGCGTCATGTTCTGGGTCGTCCTATACGACGCCGCCATCGCCCCGCGCGGCCTCTCCCAGCTGCGGCGCATGGGGGTCGGCTACGTCCTCATGGCCCAGGCCATGGCGGCGGCGGCCCTGGTGGAGCTGAGCAGAAAGAAGCAGCAGCATCTGCGCGACGGTGGGAGAGCCTCCGCCATGAGCATCGCGTGGCTGCTGCCGCAGTTCTTCCTGGTGGGGGGCTCCGAGATGTTCACGTACGTGGGGCAGCTGGAGTTCTTCTACGGCGAGGCGCCCTGCAACATGAGGAACCTGTGCACAGCGCTCTCCATGCTGGCCATCGCGCTGGGGAACTTCCTGAGCTCGGTGGTGGTGGCGGGGGTGGCGGCGGCGACGGCGGCGGGGGGGAGCCCCGGGTGGATACCGGACGACCTCGACAAGGGGCACCTGGATTACTTCTTCTGGGCGATGGCGGGGCTCTGCTCAGGGAACCTGCTCGCCTTCTGTGTTTGTGCGAGGAGGTACACATCCAAGAAAATTATTTCGGAGGAGGCAAACTGTAATTTGTAAATGAAAATTATGCATACGTTTAATTCAAGTTTTTTTTCTTGTATTGTCTTTTCTTTTTTTTTCTCAGAACATCTTGACCGTCCGAGTAAAATAAAGACTGTCTTTGATGGGTTTTTAGGTTTCAGCACCTACAATTAGATGTGCTAGTTATGAGTCCCTACATTATATATAGTATGCATGGTTATAATTACACATTTATTTTGTAAATATACTTTTTAGGAGTTTCTTCCTTAAAGAAATATTTGATATTATGATAGATGGGGGATAGAATGAAGATATTTTCAAAATTTTAAATATATTCTTAAAAATTTGAAGATATCTTTATTTTATTTCCGATTCCGATCTATTTTGATACCAAACATATCCTAAAAGTTTGAAGAGATTTGAGGGCCTTATTCTTCTTAATTTGGGACGTTTTGTTAACTCAATGTTAATTATGACGTTTATAGATATTCCCTTGGATCAGAGCTAGGGGCTAATCTTACATTAATGGAAAGTATAGAGGTGGAAAACTAGAAGGTTTATATTCAATTCGATCTTAGGTGAATGTTTTCTTTAAGAGAAATGCTTTGCTCCCGACAGCGTCGGAGCAAGTTGAGCTGGGGGGGGGGGGCGCCCCCCCACACGCGCGACGCGTGGAGGGGGAGGGCCCCCCAGCAAAAAATAATGTGGCATTTTTTTTTTTTTCGTGTGCACTATTTGTGTACACAAATTATGTATTTGTGTGCACAAATACATCATTTATGTGCACAAATTGTAAAAAAAAAAAATGCCACATCATTGTGGGGGGCCCGCCCCCCTCCACGCGACGCGCGCGTGGAGGGGCGCGGCCCCTCCAGCGCATGCTGCGCTCCCGGCTAGCCGGGAGCGTAGCATTGCTCTTTCTTTAATGGGTAAGTAGTGTGGGATAGGGATTTGAGCCCAAAATCCAAGATGTAAGATAGAGAGAGTTTTAATTACTGAGCCATTAAAAAAAAGGATATTTGATATTTGATTTTCCACCAGTTGGTATCAACACCTTTTAACGAATAACGTAATAACTTCATGTAGTTACACAAGTCATAAAAAATTGACGTATCTTCTTGTGACATTCTGATTTAAATATTATTCATGTGTGTCCTATATATATCTTTTTCAAAGGGAAACTTGGACTAACCATCCAACCTACCAGCCGCCTACCAAGAATAAACAGAAAAAAACAGAGAAAAAAACCTTCATGAACCCATGTAGTACTCCACCAACCCAAGAATAAACAGAAAAAAAAACAGAGAAAAAAACCTTCATGAACCCACGTAGCACTCCACTTATCTCTGTCTTCACCCACTTTGGAAGCACCTCTCTTCTTCTGTGTCCTAGAATATTACGTATAGTACAACACAGCAAATATGTTATGAGATTAATACATGCGCAGACCCGGATGACATAAAGAATTAATTGGACTTATATTACTACTTGAGAAATAAATAAGCCCACTTGAGAGAGACTCTCTCTAGTTAATAGAGAGAATTACCAATCAATTCTTATTTTTTAAGATTTATTTTTAGATCTTTGACTTATATATTTATAATTACAGAGATAAATATATAATTTTTAAAAAAACTTATATAATTATCAAACATTTAAAAATAGAGATTAATCTGTAATTCTCCCTAATTAATATCATGGTGGTATGTTGTGACCTACCTAATAATAAATAAACATTTCTCTTATGAGAAAAGTTTAGTGTACTTTCTTATTGCACTTAAAGTATAATATAACTAGGTATTAAGATTATATGGCACTCAATAATTGGGTTACTATTTTATCACTCTCATATGAGGGGTACCATATAAATTTAATACCTAATCATATTATATTTAAATATAATAAAAAATACACTAAATTTTTTCTCATCTCTTATTACTATTTTGTCTATCCATCACTATCTACTCGAAGTATCATTACTTGAGAGTCCAAGGACAGTTGTCGGTAATCATAACCGGCGTTAATTACGTCCATTTTCTTTTGGAATTTTCATAATATGTGTGCTCGGTCAGAGGGTTTGCCATGGCGTTCCTGCGCACCAACCGTAGTTGTATTTTGTTTAGAACGGCAGTATTCCGCACCTGCTTGTGTTGTTAGGACAGGCGCCGGGCTAGAGGGTGCAGCCGTGGGAGCACAGCCGGCAGATGGCGATGAAGGAAGGTGCTGAGGAGGAGGGGCGAGGAGAAACGGCGCCTCTGCTGCATGAGGTACGTGTTCTCCTCTTGTTTGCTTGAGTGGGTTTTGAGAAAGCTCGCTTCTTTCCGAGCGGGGGAGGGCCTCGCATCTCTGTTCTCAGTTTCAGAGATGAATTCATGGCGTGATTTCTTCCTGTGGTGGGGAAGATTGGGGCTTTTGTGTTCGGGGACGTGAAATGGGGGGAGAAAGTTGGTGGGTTTGTTTCAGACGGCATCGCAGATGCAGAAAGTTTGGGTTTTGAGTTCTCATCGGGGTCAAAGTTTTATATCTTGTTGTATTGGTGTCCTCATCATGCCCATGGGAAATTTAGAGTGTTCTTAATTTGTTGTATTGTTGTTTGGCTGCTAAGTTAGTTTGTATTATGTCTTTCTCTGTTTCCAAACTGCGACACCCCAGAATGGCATCTCTCTCTCTCTCTCTCTCTCTCTCTCTCCCCTGTTGAACATTTAAGCTGTAACCGTAGTTGCCGGCAGTATTCAAATGCAAATGCATCCAAACGTAGCAGCATGAATCAGATGTCTTGCTAATGTCAAAATATGTCACTTAAAACATGTTTATAGGTTCTAAATTAGCAGTCTCAACTTCAGATACCATAGAGTATGGACAACAGTGTGTTGTTTTTTGGTTCAAGATGAGGTTAGGCAATAGGCACCCTATTTTTTGTTGGGCAGGTTAGGCACCCTACTACTGTCATTAGGAGCTGTAGTGGTTCTGGATGTGGGCGTTCATTTGTTTTCGATTTTTTCTGGTCATTTGCTATACTCTGTTTCTTCTGGTTGTAATGGATTGGTGGCCCTTTGGCTCAGCTTTTGCTTCTGAGATTGCAGGAACTGTTTTTTTTTTTCTCTGTCATAGATATGTTAACATGCTTAATGCAATAACCAGGTAGCTTCATGCCTTCTTTAGATGGAATGGAGTATCACAAAGGCATGGCGTTAACCTGCCATTGTCAACCTGACGACGATCTTATAAGACTTGCATCCATATGTTGCTGGAAGTAAAATGCGTGAATGGATGGCCATTCTAATCCATCCATGTCCAAGCTATCTTCATCTGTTTGTTACTAAATAATTTAATGAAAAGTTAACTTTTCTATCCTGCAAGTGAATATTGCTAGGTCCAGCTGGTGTCAGACATCTACACATTTTTCATTCTAGGATATTTCAAGTGGAGAACATGATAATAATGTTGTATCATGCAGGATGATGGCCTATTGTATTTGCGACCTAGTGACTGGAGGGCACCTGCAATCATTTTGGGTGAGATTCTCTCTTAATTATCCATGAGATTGATCATGCCTATAGAATAAAAAAAGGTTACACATCAGCATTCATATGCTAGATATAGAAGCTACCTTGAAAACATGGTAGAAAATTCAATTTTTTTGTTTTTCTTTTATTTTAATGGTGAAAAACCATGTCAGACCTTGGAGAATTTCACATATATGCCGAATCCATACTACATTCCAAAATCTCATTTATTTCCACCTGAAAAGGAGACTGAAAAATCTGCTTATGCCACTTCTGTTTGCAATCTTCATGTTAGGATTTGAGTGCTTGGAGGGCATCACATATGCCGGCATCATTGCAAACCTAGTTTCATATTTCAGTTCGATCTTCCACGAGACAAATGCTGCTAGTGCAGCGAATGCTGCTATGTGGAATGGGACAGGCTATTTCACTCCATTACTTGGAGCAATCATAGCTGATACATACTTGGGACGCTACTGGACCATATTGATTTCTACTCTGGCATACCTACTTGTATGTACCCTTTTGTCTCTAGTCCATCTGTCTGTTTTATGTCAATTACATTTTGTTGTATAATCAATTTCTGCTTCCTTATTTTCTCATTTCACAGGGGATGGTAGTAGTTACCCTCTCAGCATTTCTTCCATCGCTGAGGCCTCCACCATGCCAAGGAAACTTTTGTCCATCAGCAACAACAATTCAATACCTGGTCTTATTAGGTGGACTATATCTTGTTGCCTTTGGGAGTGGGGGTGTAAAGTCATCTTTGCTTCCACTTGGTGCAGATCAGTTTCATGATAAGAATCCAATTGACAGAGAAAGAAAAGCATCATTCTTTAGTTACTTCTATCTATGCATCACTGTCGGCAATCTTGTTGCAAGCACTCTGGTGGTCTGGATACAAGAGAATTTAAGTTGGGCACTTGGCTACGGCCTTGGGACAGTTTGCATTGCTGTTGCTTTAGGGGGATTTCTATTGGGGACACCAATCTTTAGGTTGGTTAGGCTTGGGGGAAGTCCATTGAAGAGTGTTGCTCAGGTCTTGGTTGCTTCATTCAGAAAGATGTACTTAGATGTTCCCATTGATGGTAGTTTGTTGTATGAAGATAACAGCAAAGAGTTGATGACTGAAGGGCTTCAGCGATTGCCGCACACAGACAGTTTCAGGTATCGATCCTGATCTTAGAATTTTCCTCTCCATCTCTTCCTCTACCTACTTGCAGAATTTCTAAGTGATCCTAACTTTTGATTCAGATTTTTAGACAAGGCCGCAACCCTTACAGACTCAGATGTGATCAGTGGCTGCTCTCGAAATGACTGGAGACTATGTACGGTTACCCAAGTAGAAGAGTTGAAGATACTAGTTCGTCTTCTCCCAATATGGATCACTGGTGTCATATATTCGGCTTCTTACTCTCAAATCTACACAACATTCATCGAACAGGGAAATGAAATGAACACAAGGATCGGGGGCTTTTCCATCCCTCCTGCATCTTTACAGGCATTTGAAGTGATGTGTATCATCTGTGTGACATTCATTTATGATAAGATTATTGTCCCAATAACAAGAAGTTACTCTGGCAATAAAAGGGGGCTTACACTGTTACAAAGAATTGGAGTTGGTCGTGTGATGATGATCATAACCATGACAATGGCGGCAATCTTGGAGGCAAAACGATTGGACAGTGCAAAGGTGGGAAAATCTCTCAGCATAGCATGGCAGCTTCCTCAGTACTTCATGATAGCTTGCTCTGAGGTTTTCTCTTACATAGGCCAACTTGAGTTATTCTATGACCAGGCACCAGACACAATGAAAAGCATGTGCACATCTATCTACTTGCTCTCAATCTCACTGGGGAGTTACTTGAGTTCATTGATCATCTCAGTCATCATGTTCTTCACTACAAAGGGTGGACAACCAGGGTGGTTACCTGACAACTTGAACGAAGGGCACCTTGATTACTTCTTTTGGTGTCTGTCAGTTCTCAGCGCTCTGAACTTTGTGTTCTATCTCTTGTCTGCACAGAAGTACACTCCTAGAAACATCATTGAAGAAGAAAGTGTCTGCTTTTAGAAGGCTCAATTTTTCTTTTTCCCTTGCTTTTGCTTGAAACAGCTGTTTTACTTGACTACTATTCATTAAATTATAATTGTAATTACTGTTCCTGGTGATCTTACATGTAAAGATGGTGACCTCAACGTTGTAAAGGGATTCCCTTGTTGAATTGCAGCTATGACCCTAGAAGGTTGTGGAAATGGAAAATTTCCCAAATTTATAAAAATCTATTTTTTTTTATGTTGTCTCATGTTCTCATAGATGGATGCGTATTGCTAATCCAAGTCCCGTCAGATGCTACACGAGCAATGGTGACGTGAGATGAATCAACGATTCGCACGATGCGGGCGTGCCAGTCATCAACGTGACAACAAATGGTTTGCCTCCGAGAGTCGAAGGGCTTTAGGTCTATTGTGCGCACCGTTTGACTTCGTCAAACGAGAGTGAAGTGTCGGGTCCTGGACCAAGATCCCGCCGTTGCCTAAGCGCGACGACGTTAATTACATCTCTCTGAGAGAGAAAACCCTTGATTAATCGTCAGATTAGAAAGTCTCATGACCTTAAAACGGAAACATCCGATAAAGGTGCGAAATGCATGCTAGAGTGAAGCTAGAATAGCAACAAGAAAAGATTTCTATTGATAGCATTTGACACATTGTGATCATTATCATCCTTTATACAATTTTAGAGGATTTTATCCGCTTATTCATTAGATATTTGTCAATTAATGTCAATTGCGCTGCTCTTCATTTCATTTAAAGCATCATAACTATAGCTGTGCTGGTGAGTCGGCAGGCCGCTGAGTCGGCCAGGCTCAGTTGGGCAGGCGCTTGAATCGGCCAAGTGGTTGAGTTGGGCAGATGCCTGAGTTGGGTAGATGACTGAGTTGGACAGATGCCTGAGTTGGGCAGGTGACTGAGTTGGGCAGATGCCTGAGTTGGGCAGGTGACAGAGTTGGGCAGGTGGATGAGTTGGACAGGTGACTGAGTTGGGCAGGTGCCTGAGTTGGCCGGGCCACTACAACGCTGCTGAATCACTTAGCCAACATAGCTTTCGGGGTCTTTTAATCATACAAAGTCTTTTGGTCTCATAAAGACACGCAAGAAAAATTCGGCGGCACCTCCCCTTTTCTCATGGGATGTGGGGGAGGTCACGGTATCCATCCACCATAATGGAGATGGTACCAAAACGGGGTATTAGCCGTGCACGGCGCTACCCGAATGACACACGGTACCGATTCCCGATGCATAGCTACAAAGGAACCGGAGAGTACCGAGGCCGAAAACAGTCCAGTGGACAATCCAATGATGTACGAGTCCAGGAACTCGGGCATAGATATCGTATCATCTAACCCGAGGCCTCGTGGACTCTTGTTCCTATGCGGGTCGGCAAGAAGACTGCTCAGCATGCACGAATTGGCAGTGAGCGGTTCTGCCTGAGTGAGTCGGGAGCCTTCATTTGTGACGGAACGATGCCCAAATCACCGAGGAGCGGCGTGAAACTTTTACGAGAGGGACTGAGGTATGTCCCAGTCAAACACAAACTCTTACACTGGCAAGATCCCAGGCCGATCAGTTCCAGATTGCGGAAAACACGCGTGCTGCCAGGTGAGTTGGCCACGAGCTCTCTCAACGGGACGGCACCCAAATCACGTCGGAATGACACGAAATTTTTATGGGAGGGACTGACATACACGTCAAGCAACCCGGTCTCTTTAGACGGTGAAACGCCATGCCGATTGATCGCAGATCGCAAAAGACGTGCGCACTGCCCAGGTGAGTCGGCCAGCAGGCCAGGTGAGTCGGCCACGAGCTCTCTCAACGAGACGGCACCCAAATCACGTCGGAATGACACGAAATTTTTATGGGAGGGACTGACGTACATGTCAAGCAACCCGGTCTCTTTAGACGGTGAAACGCCGTGCCGATTAATCGCAGATCGCAAAAGACGTGCACACTGCCCAGGTGAGTCGGCCAGCAGGCCAGAAACATCTATTTAACACCGGATGGCCGCCCAAATCATATCGAAATAATCCGAAATTTTTATGGGAGGGACTGATATATATGTCGAGCAACCCGGTCTTTTTTGACAACGAAATGCTGTGCCGACCGACTTTAAAACGCCGAAAACTCACTATCGAATGAGTCGGCCAGGTTATGGAAATGCAGTTCTCAAAGTCCGGAAATGATTTGAGCATTCAGTGGGAATGAGAAGCTATTTAGCATACTATGAATCCCTTTGTAAGCCTGAACGGGGCATAGGTATTATTTACCTAACCCATTGTGTTCAGAACTATGAGGAATAGTTAGACGGTGGAGGAAATCTTCATGATACAGAAAGCTGCACATAAAAGGAACATATGCAAGAAACTACTAAACCCACTTTGAGGTAAGCCGACTGGTGCCCATTGGGCCTTTATACCCACTCCCCTTTGAGTGAAATGAGATATTAGATTACCTCTTTCACTGTTTCAGGAGCAGGTCTCTTTTGCTTTTCAAAAAAAAGATCATGACACATCATCATGGATAGAAGCAATAAAAGTTAAAATATAAACAGGAAACAAAACTCCTCTGGACATGCTTTCACGCAAGGACACAACAAGAAAAACATTAAATGCACAAGTCTTTTCAACCCTCAAGCATTAACATCTCTTGGTGAGCAACACATACTCCCATGAAAGAGGTCACGTACAGAGAGTATAAGGAGAATAAAAAAAACATATAGCATGAGAAAGGGAGAGGGGGTAAGAGGCACAAATGGAATAAAGAAAAGCTCTCTCTCCCTCTTCTTCTCCTCTCCAACTCCACAGCCGCACACCTTTTGAGGGAGGGTCTTCTTCTTTTCTTTCTCTTCCTCCCCTCCTTCTTGCTTGCCTGCGCAGGAAGCTCCAAGAAGGAAAACCCAGCAGAAACGCCCCTCTTC
This sequence comes from Colocasia esculenta, assembly GCA_014218235.1. NCBI lineage: Eukaryota > Viridiplantae > Streptophyta > Magnoliopsida > Alismatales > Araceae > Colocasia > Colocasia esculenta. The sequence continues at coordinate 47,298 of JACBKR010003182.1, forward strand.
CCCTCCTTTCTTGCTTCCCACGCCAAAGCCCCTCACCCTTTCCAAGAAGTTGCAAAAGGTCAGATCTGGAAGCTTCTCTTGGAGGAGGCCTTTTTGTAGTGGGGGGGGGGGGGGGTGAGAGGTTCCTTAAAGTGATCCCCAGCATGCGGGTACTCTTGGGCCATTAGATAGTGGGCCAACAAGTGGGCTCACATCTTGTTTCATCTTTTATATATTTTTTTGATGTCCACAAAGGTGTAGCTTTCACAGAACTTAATTAGAAGCTAGGTGCACACTTGTGTGTTTTTTATCAGACTTAAAGAGGGAAAGAGACCACTGTAGGGGGGTGAAATATGAAGTTTGATGAATAGTTCTTTGGCAAGAATGATCAATTACATCTGACCAAACCTGAGAAGCCTTGGCCATATATAGGCATATTTGTGGTTAAGGCTTAACAACAAAGTTAGATGTGGATGTGGCAACTCAATGATCCATGTGGGGATGCAAGAAGTCATCAAAATTCTGATGTTAAGAAAAGATAGAGAGAAGACATCAACCATGCAAGAAGTCATCAACCTGAGAAGCCTTGGCCATATATAGGCATATTTGTGGTTAAGGCTTAACAACAATGTTAGATGTGGATGTGGCAACTCAATGATCCATGTGGGGATGCAAGAAGTCATCAAAATTCTGATGTTAAGAAAAGATAGAGAGAAGACATCAACCATGGGAACTTACCTTTTCCCTCCCTCTTTTGTGGGTCATTTTTTTCACTAACTACATCCCCAATGTTATTTATATGCTTGTCATCCCAACCCTCAAACATAAGAACATGAATTCTTCATTTGTATGTGGCGTGGTGGGTGGCCATGTCAGATGAAATCACTCGGGTCTTTGAATGCATACATCCAAGATATCATCTTACCTTCTCTCACTAGACCCATGCTCCAATCATGTGATAGAACCAATCAAAGCACATGACCCTCTTCACCTACTCCTTCCTCAGGATTAAAGATTTGTGGGATACATTTGCCAGACTATCGAATTGAACGGAGAGAAGAGAAGGTGATGGGTCCAACGTTTACAGACCAACCTTCTTGAATGTTCCTCATGGGTTCATCATTCTATAACTATGGGACACACACACCAGCCTATTTTCTTTTAGAGAAAGATTTATTGTCCTTACATATTGTACTTTAACTAGACAATAATCGATGTGACACGTCTCACATGAAGAGTGATAAAATGATAATTTAATTGTTAGATGTCACATGAATTTGTTGTTTAGTCATATAATGCAATATGCAAATGCAATAAGTCTTTCTCTTTCTTTTAAGATCAAATATTACAGGCTCATCACCGTAAGAGATATATTAGCGTAGATACCTGTAACATATGTTGTCTTGACAAAGAACTTACTTTCCCTTTACATAACAAAAAAAAAAAAAAATGGGAGCTCGTCCCTGTTTTTTAGAGATCTAAATAGTTTGGACAATCGTAAATCTTTTTATTTATTAGAAGGTGTCATTTTGAGATGGCTGCTTAGTTGAAATAAAACACTTTAAAGCAAATAACCGTAAAATTTTTTATAATATTACATGTTGAGGCAGACAAACCGAAAAGAACAATATTAGATTTTTGGATGTCACGAACTATAATCAAAAGACACAAAATTTGTGTGCCATACTTTGCCAGTCTGTTTAGTTTATATATACTGATCAAATTGACCAATATGGGTCCCTTCCTATTAAATTCCACTATGAACTTTTTATTTTGACAAGAATTAAATAGAGTTTTGAAAAGTACTTTTGATGCCCTTTGCCCCACTCCAAATCAATAGAGTTGCACTTTAACTAAAGCTAGTTATTTAATGGCAATAGCTGGAGTGGAGGAGTCGCCTCTCCAAACTTCATTGGAGGGAACTCGGAGAAGGAGAGGAATAGAGTAATCCCTATTCCTCCTTGCCATGTGCATTTAGTCAATTCCCTTCTTTCAAATTACATGAAGTCTACATCACATCCTCACCACCTTCATATAATATAGGTTGTTCCAAACAAATCTGAAGAACCCAACATTAAACAATCCCCTCGTTACCAGCACATGTCATGATGCCTCTCTCTCTCTCTCTCTTTCTCCATTTATATATATTTCGAGAGAGATCCCAATCCCCATAACTCCATGCCCATCTCCATCTTTCTAAGCATATAGTCCATGCAATCATGTGTGTGAGAGATATCCCAATTCTATAGAGAAATACTTGTTGCTAAATCGGATTGGCAACAAGATCTAGGTAGATTATTTGTCAAATAATTTTAGTGGCTAGGGAAGAGGGAGAAATAAGAGTCTAACAAAACTCTTAGTTAATAAAATTATTTGACAAGTAATCCACCTATTACTAGTTAATTCAGTTTGATAACAAACATTTCTAATCCTCACTCTATGCCCGTTAGGGCTGTCAACGAATCTCCATTTTTTGTTTAGTCGATTCATTTTCGCATTTTTTATAAGAAGTGGTACTTTAAAAAAAAATCTCTATAAATTAGTGAAAGTAGAAATAGATATCTGAATTCTTATAAGATGTAAAAACAAAAACATCAATTCTGCATTCGCTTTCTATTTTTTATTTTTGATAATTTTTAATATATATCATATGATATTTTTACAATAAAAACTCCTCAACTTTGAAACTTTGACTCTTTAACTTTTTAACTCACCAACTCTGAAACTTCGATCGTCCGCAGCGTCCCCGCCGGCCTCTCCGATGTCCAGGCGATGTTCACGATCCTCCGCTCCCTGGGGGCGCGGGTCGAGGTGACGACGCGCCCGGCAAACGGCGGCGACGAGGGGTAGGTGGTGGTGGAGGCGGGAGAGGTGGCGAGGTGGGGTTGGTCTGCTCAGGTTCCTCTGCTCTCTTGGAACGGGGAAGGGGCAAAGGTGGGGAGTTGGGGTTGTTCTTGTTCTTGGAAAATTGTAAATCTTTTTAATTTTTTTTGGTGAAATTTTAAATTTTTTGTAGTATATATAATTTGATTAGTATCACAGCAAGCATGCAACATATTTTCACAAAATTTTTATCATGGACTAGCCATCACGTAAAAACCATGATAATGATCATGATTAACTGTCATCAAATGTCAAAATTTCTCTTACTTCTTATAAGAATAGATTAATTCAGATGTCTTTTAATTTAGTTATCAAACAACTCTTAATATAGTCTAATATATTTTAAGTACTTATTAAATTACAGATTTAGACAATAGATAGAAAATTAGACTTTAGATATTTTAAATAAGTGTTATCAAACGCCATCTAACTCTCACCTCCAATCTATATGCAAATGTTATTTATCATTGTCTCAATTAATGATTAGTGATCACTGTCTCATTCCATCATATATGATAATTTTTTCTCTAACAATTTTCATTCCTACATACGTCAACTATATATTACTCACCAATTATATATAATTATATGATATTAATATATTAATTTGATATTGTCATACTTCATTTAGTAAAAGTCATTATAATATAAGTGATGGAAGAGATATGATAGAAGTTATATTTTTATTTATTGTTGTTAGTTATCTATACTAATAAATTATTAAATTTATATTTAAAACGACTCATAAATTTAATAATCACCTTAATGTGTTTAAAGCAGCTACCCTATATTTTATTTATTGCCCCCCTCCCCGCCGTCAACTCCGGACAAGCAGCAGATCTTCCCATCCGGGCGAGCGCTGGGGACGGTGGGAGGGGGGCAACACTCATGGGGGAAGATACAGGGACCTATGGCTCTTTGGAGGACCGTGGAGAGGTGACGCCATTGCTGCTTGAGGTATAGTAGCCGTTCCTAGTAGATTGCCCATCTATCATCCTACACTCTTCTGGAGAACCCATTATGCTGATCATATCTTAAGAGGGAGGTTCTCGCGGCGTTAGTGGTGGTCGGGACATGGTGTTTGTGTTTTTGTTCGTCTGTGCTTGGAATTGAGGCAGGTGTGGAGCCAACTTCAATGGTCCTTATCTGTCTCTCAGTAGTAGCAAGCTACTGGTTTAAGCACTTGGAACAGTGTTTACTTCTGGGTCTTTTTGATTGGATGCTGATCTAATCCTTCATACCTCTCTCTCTATATAGATAACTATCTCTAACCAGTTGCCATCTCTCTCTCTCTCTCTCTCTCTCTGTGTGTGTGTGTGTGTGTGTGGTGTGTGTGTGTGTGTGTGGCTATCTCTGCTTTCATATCTTGTAATCTTTGTGTCCAACATACTTCATGAGGCACTTGCAGAAACTGGGTGCACTCTGATTCTTCTTCAAAGTTAGCAGACTCTTTCGTTTCCTTTCCTGTTCCTTGTTATGCAAACGTGGGCAAACGCCATAATCTAGAGTCGTCTTATGTTTATTATGTCAAATAGTAAGGAAACATGTACCATTACATTTATAAAGCTTCCCATCCTAAGGTGATATTACTTTTAGATCTAGCTGAGCTTGCCTCATTACTTGACCCAATGTGCCACCTTCCTTTCCAGAGTAATTCAATTAGACAACAAGATGTTATGTTATTGGAGGATGCAGGGCAAGTTCTTCTGCAGCAGAGATCTTGTGACTGGAGGGCACTTGCAATTGTTCTGGGTGAGCCCTCTCATAACTATCTACCCATGCAATCTCTCTTTGACATGGTGGACATATAAATGTTTCCTTAGAAACAAGGCAAGCAATTCAGCAAAAAAAAAAAGGGCTTTTTGTGTTAAAAAGTGTACCATGCGTTTCCAGAATCTAGTGGACCAATTGCTCATACATGCATACTAGCCGTCCCAGATCCAAAGAAGAGAGGTTATGAAACCTTCATCCATGACAGAGCATGTTAAACTTTTTCAGGATTTGAATTCTTGGAAGGCGTCGCATACTTTGGGATCAATGCAAGCCTAGTCACATATTTAAGTTCCATATTCCATAAGTCAAATTCTGCTAGTGCAACAAATACTGCTATATGGATGGGCACTGGCTTCTTCACTCCATTACTTGGAGCAATTATAGCTGATACGTACTTGGGGCGCTATTGGACAGTGTTAACTTCTACACTGGCATATCTACTGGTATACATTCTTCATCTGTATATCTGTTTTTTTTTCTCTGATTCAACCCAAATTGTACTATTGTTGTATAATCATTTCAGTCCTTCTTTCCTTCCTCATCTGACAGGGTATGACAGTGGTCACACTCTCAGCCTGCCTTCCATCTTTGAGGCCTCCACCGTGTCAAGCAAACCTGTGCCCCTCAGCAACAACTACCCAAGAAATAGTCCTGCTATCTGGTCTATACCTTGTTGCCTTTGGAAGCGGCGGTGTGAAGTCATCTCTGTGTCCCCATGGTGCGGATCAGTTCCATGATGAGAACCCAGCTGACAGAGAAAGAAAAGCATCATTCTTCAGCTCATTCTACCTGTGCGTCACAGCTGGGAATCTTGTTGCAAGCACTCTAGTGGTCTGGATACAAGATAATGTAAGCTGGGCACTAGGGTATGGCCTTGGAACACTGTGTTTGACACTTGCTTTAGGTGGGTTCCTACTGGGTACCCCAATGTTTAGATTGGTCAAGCCTGGTGGGAGTCCACTGAAGAATGTTGTACAGGTCCTGGTGACTTCTTTCAGAAAGATGCATTTGGTTGTCCCCATTGATGATACTTTACTGTATGAAGGGGATGATAAGTGCTCAACTGTTGAAGGGATCCAAAGATTAGCACGCACCAAGTCCTTCCAGTATACACTCTTCTCTGATCTTAGAATTTCTTTTTGCTCCTCTGTCTATCTGATTTCTTCTGCATTCCTAAGTTATATAATTTCTAAGTCACTCCAACTCTTCGCTCAGATTTCTGGACAAGGCTGCAACTATTTCAGACAGAGACATGAAAATGGGTTCCTACCCAGATAAATGGGGACTTTGCACAGTGACCCAAGTGGAGGAGTTGAAGATACTACTGCGCTTGCTCCCGATATGGATCAGCAATGTCATCTACTCCGCTACTTACAATCAAATGTATACCACATTCATCGAGCAGGGAATGGCAATGGAGACTAGGATCAGTGGCTTCTCCATCCCTCCTGCCTCTTTACCTGCGTTTGAGATGATGTGTTGCATCTGCATGACAACAATCTACAACAAAATCCTGAACCCAATAATAAGAAGACACACAGGAAACAGGAGGGGGCTCTCACAGTTGCAAAGAATTGGGGTTGGCCGCATGCTGATGGTAATTGCCATGACAGTGGCAGCAACGTTGGAGGCAAAGAGATTGGAGAGTGCAAGGGTGGGGAAGGTTCTAGGCATGGCATGGCAGCTCCCACAGTACTTCATCCTAGCCTGCTCAGAGGTGTTCAGCTTCATTGGGCAGCTTGAGCTCTTCTATGACCAGGCACCAGTCACAATGAAGAGCATGTGCTCATCTCTGTTCTTCTTCTCAATCGCAGTGGGGAATTACTTGAACTCACTGTTCATCTCATGCATCATGTTCCTGACCACAAGGGGTGGGCAACCAGGTTGGCTGCCTGACAACCTGGATGAGGGCCACCTTGACTACATCTTCTGGATCTTGTCTGCCCTCAGTGCCCTAAATTTTGTGTTTTATCTCATTTGTGCAAAAAGGTTCACACTCAAGACAGTTGTTTCCTGACTCACTGATGCTCATGAGTCCCTACTGGTTTCCTTCTGCTTGAAGCCTTGAGATGTGAGAACCAATCAACACAAACCATAAAAGTGGTCTCATCTTCTTTTGCATTCCCATGATTTCCCCAGTCACCACCCATCTCCATTTCCTTTGGGGATGCATGGTCATTCCATCTTTTAAAAAAAAAGTGTTTTTTTCACCTGTATAGTGTATACTTCTCTCTAAAACTACAATATTTGCATGTATACCCCCATACATGTGAATTGTTCAAAAATACTCTTATGCATCCAAAGGGTTGCACTCATGCACTTCCTACTTGTGCTATATGAGTCCGTCTGAGATCTTGTCAATGACCTATATTATGTTGAAAGGATATTTATATGGTAACTAATTATTTGAATGCTCCACAGAAGATATAAAATAGAAATGAAAAATTGACTCCATGATAGTTATTCCTACGGGGAAACGGTCTCATCTTGTTTTCGATCTCCATTATTTCAGCACATATACATACTGCACATGCTCCCATATTTTTCTCAATTTAGAAAAAAAATTAATACACTTGTGGAATTTAGATAGTGATATGATATATAGCTCGCGTGAATTGACAAATAAAGAGGAGCAGTGGTGGTCAGAGGCGGTCGATCGGATTTCAAAATACAAATTTTAGGTTCTGAAATATTATTTTAAGATTTAAAGTATTGATCAAATTTTTAATAATAATTTTTATTCTAAAATATAAACTTTGGCCACACAAATATTACTTTTTGAGATTTAAAAATATTGACTAAGATTTTAATAATAACTTGAGTTCTAAAATAGTGATTTTGATCTCCAAAATAATGACTTTGAATCGTACTACTGTTGGTTATCATCGCTGTCATTGATCGCCAACCACCACTGCCGCCTCCTATTACTCCCCTCTATCTACTAAGTTGTGTGGTATTTAACATGATGTCACGCGAATTGCCATACAAACTGTCATGTAAAATTTATTGTACTTGTTGTAGTCTTTCTCCTCAAACTAAACCACATACATTTGAATTACAACGACACTCTTTTTTGATATTCCTACTTGTATGCAATTAAAGCATGACTAAGAGAATATAAGAAAAGTTCAAAAATATCCCATGAATACTTAAAAAGGGACATATATATATATAATTATATATAATTATTGTACTTGCCATAAATGTAGTACATAGTACTGTCTCTCATTTCAATGATTTCATCCTGTTGTCAGCTATGGGCCATGGCCTTAGCTCGTCATAGAAGTAGTTAGCTGCACTCCACACCTTCATCTTGATACTGTGTGTTGGTAGTTCCCCCGTCATCTGTTGGAGGAGAGAAAAATCTCGTGGACACTAAAATACTCAAAGTTTAGGTGGTATCAATAACTGATATGAGGTGATAAGAAATGAGATAAAACACCATAATACACTCCACTTAATTTTTAATTAAAATATATTATTTTATGTAGACTAATCATATAATATATATTTATTATTATAGTTAAGAAGTACATAAGAAAATACAATTCATAATATAGTAAATTTTTCTCTACCTCCCATTATCATATCATCACATATTAGGCACCTAAATATACAACAATATGGTTCGGATTACAAAATCATAAAATGGGAGCATCCTACCTTATGTTTTCCCCCAAGATTATTTCTTTGTTCATGTGTTTCTCTTCTTATATTTGGAAATTACATATTTCTCATCTATTTTCACATTTTTATTAGCCAATACATTAGGGGCCACAGTGTCCCTATCCAATGAAAAATAAGAAGTACCTATAATTCTTAGGGTAAATTAATTAAAAATCTTTGACGATAACAGATAGATCTTTACTGGAACAAAAATTAACGTATACTATAACATGTGATAACACTAACTATAATGAATTACAGTTCTATTAGAGATTAACAAATAAATCAAAAATATAATAGAGACTCAATTAATTTATCTTAATTCTTAAGTGCAGAAAATTTTCCCCTACAATTCAAATCTAGTGTTGGGAGCAGTAACTAAACAAGACATGGCACATCACTCACTTTCATACAAGTCTTGTTGAAATGAAAAGATGCTTATGCAACACCACCATGGTCAGATTCCCGATCAACCAAATTTGGATTCTCTCACCCAATAATGAGACTATCTTAGCATATAAAATTTTCTCTCTCTTGTGTCTCTGTTTCACAGATGTGACGGGCCACATACCCTATCTTGCAGAGTGGAGATCCTCTCCACCCGCGCGTGGAGGGGACTCCATAAGTACAAGGGCGCTACCGGGTTTTTTTTTTTGCCTCTTGTGTTTTTTTTTACCCAGAGTTTATCCCAAAAAAATTCTCCACCGGCCCGTGTACTGATGGAGTCCCCTCCACCCGCCGGTGGATCTATTTTGCACTACCAGGCACCGCAAGGCGCTGGGATTGGTTGCCTGTGTCTCTCAAAACTTTTTTTCTTTTTCTTCTTGCCGACATTAACGACAGACCTACCTCCTTTATCATCTTACTTCTCACAGTGTGGAGCTGGAATTGGGAGCCCATGGGAAAAGAAGAGACGGCACCGTTACTGCAGCAGGTAATGTAGCTATTTCTGCTCCATATGAACACTGTCATCACTGCAAGACCGCGCCTTCTGGTCTTCATTGTAGCAGGCAGATGCTTCTTTCTCCCTGTTCGTTTGCTTTGCATCATGTCGTATGGAGAACCAAAACTTGATTCAGCAGTCTGAAGTCTTACTGAACATGGGTATTCGGTGATCTTTCTAAAGTCTTCCCCTTTGGGAGATTATTCCGGTGTTTGGAGTCTGCTCTTTCCTCGCGAGCCCTTCTGTCCATAAAAAAGTACCCGTTTAAGGAGTACATGTTTCAAAGTCCTTGTTCTCATACAATCAGAAGAGAAAGATAAGAAGACCAGTAATGATCCTTCAGATTTCTGGACGCATGGGTTTGTGGAAGCAGAGTAACAGGGCTGGAATCGCCTTGCTTTCATACACTTGGAGCAGAGACAGGTTTCCCTATTTGCATATATATATATATATATATATATATATATAGATGATCTCTTCAAGTGTAAGTTTATATTGTTCAACCTGATTGTACTCACCGTTTCCATATTTTCTTTCAGAACAACTCGGGCAGACCACATGATGTTGCTGCTGTCACATTGCCGGATGATGGGCAATTTAGTTTGCAGCACAGGTCTGGTGACTGGAGGGCGCCTGCAATTATTTTGGGTAAGTTTTCATCTGAGTTGGTGTCCTTGTTGAGGCTTAGTCCTATGCTGAAGAATCTATATATATGGGCATTTCCCCTCTTTATTTGTAGAGGATTCCTTCAATCTAACACTTAAATTTTTAAGTCAAAGAGTTCTGAGTTCTAACATGGTACCAGAGTTGGGTTTATGTATTAGACAGCCCCCACCTGTTCAATACCATAATTATTTGAGTTTATATATATGGTAGCAACTCGAATTTGGTGATAATGGTGTTGAGGTTTTGTTCCATGTCAGAATAATCTGTAGACATATTCCCTCTTTATCTACAAAGGATTTCTTCAACTTAATACCTTAGTTTTGAGCCAAAGTTCTCAACTTAAAAAGTTTATCATCTGCAAATCCAAAGAAAGATTACATGTGAGCCTAGATTATGTGGTGTGTGCCAACAAGATTTTCTTTTTTGTAGGATTCAAATGCTTGGAGGGCGTTGCTTCCTCTTCAATTAAGGCCAACCTAGTTATATATCTAACTTCCATCTTCCATGAGACAAATGCTGCCAGTGCAACAAACACTTCCACATGGACAGGGACACTATTTTTCACTCCATTACTTGGGGCAATCATAGCTGATTCGTTCCTTGGACGCCACTGGACTGTGCTGATCTCTGCAACTGTGAATCTACTTGTGTGTATCTTTGATCCACAACAGTTGGTTTTCCATATTTTTGCTAGTCTTCTCCAAATTATTTGATGCTTAATCTCTTATACATCCCCCCAACTTCTACTCTTCCAACAGGGGATGACAACCGTAACCATCTCATCATTCCTTCCATCTCTGAGGCCTCCACCATGTGAGGGAAACTTGTGCCCCCCGGCAACCACTGCTCAAAACCTGGTCTTGTTTTGTGGGATATATCTTGTGGCTTTCGGATGTGGCGCCGCCAAATCATCCCTGATCCCACTTGGTGCAGAACAGTTCTATGATGAGAATCCAGCTGACAGAGAAAGGAAAGCAACCTTCCTTAGCTCATTCTACCTATGCATAATCCTGGGCAACCTTGTTGCGACCACCATGATTGCATGGATACAAGAGAATGTGAGTTGGGCACTTGGGTTTGGCCTTGGAACACTCTGTGTGGCTGTTGCCTTGGGAGGATTCCTGCTGGGGACCCCGATTTTTAGGTTGGAGAGGCCCCGCGGCAGTCCACTGAAGAGTGTTGCACAGGTCTTGGTTGCTTCACTCAGAAAGATTCACCTGGATGTACCCAAAGACAGTGGTTTATTGTATGTAGTGAAGAGTGAGAATCTTAATGATCATGGAGGGATTCACCAATTAGCTCACACGGATTCTTTCAGGTATGCTTCCTGTTCTTAAGCAATTGCTCCCTCTCTCTCTCTCACTGACACACACACACACACACACAAAGCAACACAGACATCTGCATTTGCAATTTTCAAGTTAAACTATTTCCAAGTGTAACTGTCTTCTTTCTTAGGTTCTTAGACAAAGCTGCAACAGTTTCAGTTGCAGACATGAGCAACGGCTACTGTTCAAACGATTGGAATTTGTGCACAGTGACCCAAGTGGAGGAGCTGAAGACACTTCTCCGCATGCTCCCCATATGGATCAGCGCTGTGATTTATTACTCACAGTTTGGAATCCACATCACATTCATCGAACAGGGCAACGCCATGGATAGGAATATTGTCGGGAGCTTCTCCATCCCTCCTGCATCTTTACAGGCATTTGAAGTCCTATGCGTCACTTGCTTGTCAGTTCTCTATGACAAAATCCTTGTTCCGATGGTACTTAGAACCTACACAGGAAACAGGAAAGGGTTGTCACTGCTGCAAAGAATTGGGGCTGGTCATTTGATCCTGGTCATAGCCATGCCAGTGGCAGCAACCTTGGAGGCAGCGCGATTGGAGAGTGCAAGTGCAGGGAGGCTTCTGAGCATAGCTTGGCAGCTCCCTCAATATTTCCTTCTGGCTTGCTCGGAGATGTTGGGTTCCATTGGGCTGCTTGAGTTCTTCTATGACCAGGGACCTGACACAATGAAAACCATGTCCTCATCTTTCCTCTTGCTGTCAATCGCACTGGGGAATTACTTGACATCACTGTTCATCTCATGCGTCATGCTCCTGACAACAAGGGGCGGGCAACAGGGTTGGCTGCCTGACAACCTAAACAATGGCCACCTAGATTACATCTTCTGGGTTCTGTCTGCTCTCAGCACTCTGAACTTTGTGTTTTATCTCTACTGCACAAGGAATTACACCCCCAAGAAAGCTGATTTCGAAAGTGGTGATGCTTGCTAGCTCCCAGGAACCACCCACTACTGTAGCTCCTGCTGCTTTGCTTGAAGTTATAAGAATGGCTGCATATGTGACCATTGAGGACAAGCCTCATCAACTCTTTTCTCTTGGCTGGCCAAGTTCTGCAAAGATGAACCCTGTTCCAAGGTCAATTTCATGAGAGAGTTGTTTTATTAAATAGGTGAAGATCTCTGAAGCCCAAACCAATAATGAGTTCAACTCTAGGTGATTGCATTTTCTGTCAAGGTACCAATGCTCTCTCTCTCTCTCTCTCTCTCTCTCTCTCTCTCTCTCTCTCTCTCTCTCTCTCTCTCTCTCCTTTCATAAGGGTTTTTGGGGCCACAAACCCTTTTCTATCGTCTAGTCCATTCTTACTCCACTACCGACGTACCTTTCTCTCTCACCACTTACTCCATTAACCTCAAAGAAAGGTTATTACACAGAAACAAAACGAAGATTGATTTGGTAAGTTCTTTCTTCTTTTATGTTTTGTGGCTACAAAGAAGAACTGACCCACCTTATTTTTCACCAAAAAAATGGTAGCGTGCATACACACACACATCACTTACTTTGGTGTGTGTCTTTGTTCATTGATGTGTTGTGTCTGTCTTTGTCACCACAGCATCTTTTCCTTTTAAGTTTTGCTTTCCAAGAACAACGAATCTTTCTTGAGAAAAATGTACTCACGTGGCATAACATGGGTTGCCACCTCAGTAGTCAATAATTGTAAATAATGGTGAGAGCGGCGCGGTGATGGTGTTCGACGATTGAACTCTAAAATATAAAATTTAGATTTTAAAATATAATTTTGAGTTTCAAAAATATAAATTTTAGACATCAAAATATTATCCTTAGGTTTTAAAAATATTAACTAGGTTTTTAATATTTGTGCTCTAAAATATAAAATTTGGACTCTAAAATATAAATTTTAAGTTCTAAAATATTATCCTTAAATTTAAAAATATTAACTGAATTGTTAATATTTTAGCACTAAAATATAAATTTTGGGCTCCAAAATATAAATCTGGGGTTAAAAAATACAAACATTGACTCCAAAATGGTGATATTGAATCCCTTTGTCGTTGCCCGTAGTTATTTATTGCTTTTGATTGCTGAGGTGGCAACTTATGTGACACCACATAGGTGTCACCTTGCTACATTGCAAGTGCAGCAAACTTTTCTCGACCTA